>JBDJHY010000106.1:9166395-9177883 GCA_039654485.1 Withania somnifera | reverse complement strand
ACAAACACAATATATTTACAGTATGGGGTGAACACTTTCACTACCAAAATTGGACTCAACACTTTGGTGCATGGACACATGAACTTGTGTAGTATCAAAATCTTCTCGGCTGCTCTTGCAGAAAAACAGCAGAAGAGAACACTGGGAACTTAGCCAATCAGTTAAAAGCTGATATTTTACATTTCTCACCAGTTCTGCAACTGTGAAGTGATACTTTTCACTACAGGATGATATTCAGTATGCAGGTAGCTCTTTGCTTTCTCTGAACCAGGCTGTTCAAGCCACTCACTGTATAGGCCTTTAATGATGGGATTATTGAAAGGATCAGCAACCACAACCTGAAACACGAACAAAGAGCATTCGAAGGCGATTTAGTTTCACAAGATCAGAAAGTTAAGTGCAAGAAAAACAAAGAGTTCCATGTCAATCATGGCTTTGCAACTTCTGAAGTATAGAGACAATTTTCGTTCACTTGAATCTGCTTCAGAGATGAATGTTCATAAAAGATAAAAGAGATTTGTCCCACCTTGTGGGACAAATCTCACACTTCATCTCGCAATGCAGGGGAAAATATATAAGCCAAAGCAAGCAGGATTTATAACAGATAAAAGCCACTGTCAGGAAGATACTCATACAAATCAGAACAAAAGAGAACTTCCACTTCAGTATGTTCATGTTTGACTACAAGAGAGTCAGATGAATCTCCCAAGCTCTGCAATTCAAGTTACACATTGTACATTTCTTTGACTTGCAAGCAATGCCTTCAAGCTGGAGAGGAAATTTCTAGAGTCCAAGATGGTTATTATATTATGACACTCTGCCAAACATGTGACTTACATTTTCTACATAAGCCGTCTCCAACAGCTGATTCAACTCTTTAGCTGACTGCCCAGGCTGTGGCTTTATTTGTCCTCCACCATTCAAGCATCCTATAATCACCAGGGAGGCAATTAAAGACAATTTGTTAAATTGATGCAAGAAGGCTCCGAGCTATTATTCACAAAATAACAAGATTCAGAAGGTCACCTGAAGGGCATGCCATGATCTCCAAGAAATGGTAGTCACACTTCCCCATTTTCAATTTCCTAACAACATTCTGGAGGTTCCGGAAACCATAACATAATGCAAATTTCAGGACAGATTTATCATTCACCTGTGTCCAATGCAATAGCCATCTTGTCAATGGTTGTTAATGGCTGGTCCACTATTTTGTGGCAATTGCTACAAACTTATTATAAATACATATCAAAAGAGAACTTTCAACTTTATAAGTATAGCTCAAGTTGCGGACATTGAATACGGCCATCAGGTGATGCTGCAGAAGCTCTACAACCGCTGATAAGTTGGGATATTACTATCACTAGCTTTTATTTAGATTTTTGCGTCTTTTGTTAACATAAAATAGTATAATCTCACCTTATTTTCGTTGTTTACAGGATTAAAAGACTTTGGAAATCTTTGAAGAGGAATTGGAAGAAAAAATATATAGCAAAAGGATTCAAAAAGAGTTCAAGTGCAAGCTAATTTGAAGAACCCTATCGGTGTTTTAATTCCACTCTGTGAAAGTAGGATGGGATTCTGAAGTTTTTGCAGCATATGGGAACTGTTGACGGTGGAACCGGGTTTAATTTGGTAGTAGCAATCCTTTAAAGTTTCAGCCCCAATGGAAAAAAACTACAGAGATTCCATCTTTTCGGCAGTGAAAGTGGAGGCCATCAATAAGAATAGCTAGATTCTAACTTGGGTGTTCATCAATTAGAACTTGAAGCATTCCATTAGATTCCAATGAACTTAATTGGGGTACGGCCGTTATTACTATGGGATTCTGATGGGTAAATTATAATTGAATCATAATCAATAAGCCAACCAATTAGACAACATAAGTATTTCCATTAGCTAAAGCAAATCAACTAGGAGCTATAACCCTGGTATCTTTTATCACTTGAATTAAACTCTTGCTAGTTATTTGTCTGCTTTCAATTCTGTTGCTATTTTTAGTTAAATTCAAAAGCCAAACAAATGTTGTACGTCCAATTGAAGATCTCTCTAACTATAAGTAATCAACCGAACACCCCATCCAATTATATTTGCAATCAAGTGGTTAGCCTATTTAGAAATGGATTGAGCTACACCGTCGACCACCAAGTACAATAAACTTCAACATGAGCCATCAAATTAGCAACTCCACACAAATGACCAAACACCAAACCATATAAATGTAAACAGATAGAAACTCTTAACTAAGGATGAAATTGTCTATGATAGGATGTCGCACTGTCAGCCTACAGGCACTTGGACTAACAGAACATTATAGGGGCATGCAAACAACAATCTATAAATCATGCTCCTGGGAGAAAGCTGAGGCAAACTTACTTCTAGGCTCACTTCTTGGAAATCAGTGTTCCGTATAGTCTTGAATGCTATAGGGCCTTTAAATTCTTGACCTAAAAGCACTTTAGCAACATGACGATAAATGGTCTCTGCATAACCTCCAGAACTTCCATGAACCCCATAAAGGTTTCCCTCCTCATCGATATTCGCAAACCTTTAAAGTACATATAAGTACTCAATTGTAAGGATTTGCATCTAGAAATGAAAATATCAATGCAAGGTGTATAGAAATGCTTACAATTTATCTAGGGGGAACTCTTCCAAAGATTGAAAATCGACTGCTTTTAACTACATCAAAGAGGAGAGATTGACTGTAAGTAAACAACAATTTGCCCTTTCTAAAGAACAAAGCATTAAAAGGGTGAAACAAAAGATAGGAAAGGAGAATATTTGCAAGTATTCCAAATGCAAGCCCTCTCACATTATTGCTCTGCAGACAAGGAATACTGAGGATCAGTAACTATCTTTACCTGTATCAAATCCAAAACCTCTCCTGTTGTCAAAACTGAATCCACCTCCGTAATTTTTTCACTCTCTGTATCAACTTGAAACACAAAATCTTCTCGAGCAGCCTCAAGCTTCTTGTCATAACATGGCATCACAGTAACATGGTATGTATCCTCAGGTCTGTTTTAAAAAAACCTCTATCAAGCACCAATCAACTGTGACCGGCTCCAAAAACTAAACAGCTCGATTTCAGAAACATTATAAAATCTTCAATTTTTCACCAACATGCATTATCACATATGCTGGAAATATAAAATTTCCAGCATGGATTTTCTGTAGGATGCATAAAATGGATGGGAAGCACAACAGGCAGATAAACGTGATTGCTTAGCGCATATTTGCAATACAGCTACTTATGATTGATTCTTCTAAAAGTTAGATATCCAAGCACTATAGTCCAACAGGAAAAGAAATGAAAAATTACAGTTTACAACTAATGCACAATGATTAAAAGACTAGATGGGGACGAACTACCTTACACTTAGCTTTTGGCATATATAATTCTTGACAACTGCTCCAATAGTTTGTTGGGGGCTCTTGACTGAAGAAATATAAGGAAGAATGTAAGAACCAAGGGTCTTCTCAGCATAGCATATCCAACCTGCAATTTCAACACCAGTAGAGTTGGAACATCTCATAAACACCAAGCAATAAATTATCACTGACAAAAAAAAAGGCTCTCTGTACAATCACTCGCTCTCTCCTCTTTTCTTAGATTTAACCACCCTCAACGGCTATCTGGAGCCCATAACAGCTGGTCACCTGACTTCGGCGAGCAACATGAACCCACCGATCCACAGAACTAAAATCACCTGATCCACCAGACTACAATTTCAGCAAAGTTAATCTAAATATTGAGAACTCCCCTCCACTCCAAAGAAAACCAATGGACATCGATGCTATTTCCAACCAACACCAAAGGGACTTCGCAGGAGCGCTAGGATACAAAATTGAGAATAAAGCTAAACTGAAGATGAGACTCCCCCTCCCAGAATGCAAGAGATGGTAGACGGAAAAGGTGTGATAGTCTTCACCAAAGAGGAGCACGAACTTCTGGCGGATACCTGTGATGGACCATAATAGCAACATTCCTCTCTGACAGACTGGCAATTGACTAAATTAGGGCAGATTTTGCTAAAGCAATTTCCACTAAAGGAGAAGGACAGGTACCATGTTTTCATAGATGTTGAAAATGAGAAAGATTTTTCCAATCTCTACTCCAAAGGTTCATACCCCTCAGGTGATATTAATATGAGAATCCTTAAACGGGGGCCTGATTTTAAGCCAAACTCTGAAACCTCGCTGGCACCTGTCTGGGTTAACTTGCAAGACCTACCATGGCATTTTTGTTAGTGGGATGCCTTGTGTCGCATTGTCAGCCCCATAGGCACACCTTTGATTATGGATAAGGAAACCAACACTAAAACCAGACCTACAACTGCCAAACTAAGAGTCCAAATAGACCTTGCCAAACCATTGCATCACTCAGTGATGGTGGAGGTGAGAAATCAGAGTGGTAAAATGGAAACCTTGACAAGAAACTTGAATATGAGACAATGCCTACCTATTGTACTCACTGTAAAGTCCAAGGCCATGCCACAGATAGGTGCAAAGATATACAAACTGATCAACAAGAATACACAGTTCAGAGAACTATGACAGACAATGAAGGAAAAAACTCCCCGGCTGCGCATAATAACAATGGAACACAAACTAATTTTCCCAGCAATGAGCAAATAAGATAAATGGATCAAATGATCACTAAAAATACTATCCAAGTAAGAAAAAAATGTCCACAACCCATGGCAAGAATGAAATTTGGCAAAATGTCGAAAGAAAGAGAGGAAAAGGAACTAGTCAAAGTGGAGCAACTGGACGACAAGAACAATCCAAAAACGACAGCAAGAGAATAGAGATGGGTAATGATGATGACAAACTGGGTGAAGGAAAAACCAGAACAGGGACCAACAACTCAATTAATTTGCTTTTATAAGGGGCTGAGAATGAAGGCATGGACATTGCGGAATGCTCCAGCGAAACGAGAAAGGACCAAAATGCAGACACTTCCCAACAACAAGAAAGAAGCACAAGGTGGGACAAATCTCACAGTTAAAAACTTACTGAGAAAACCAAAAAGCAACATTCTGTTCTAAATATAAGAAATACCAGAAGCAGAACGACAGCCAACCCAAACAGTACAGATGCAGAACCTCATGGAGAAATGATAAGCCTAGTAATCAAAGATATAAAAGACATCAAAGGGCTATAAAATAAGGGGAAAAAGTTTGACACGACAATTAATATCCCAAATGACATCACTCTCCATGGAGAGACGAGACCTATCTGGAGCAATAAAAAAATAGAAGCAAAGAAGAAAGGCATATCGACACTTCTACATTTGCCTCAAGGAGAACAAGGACATATTATAAACAAGGAGGGGGATACAGGAGAAGATGAGCATATACTTGCAATAGAAGCAGCAGTCAGGATCTGGACTACAATTCTAGATACAAACCTCCTGACTTGAATCTAACAGAGGATATAAGAGACGAATACAGTAAAGTCTTTAATGATATGGACGTTATGGAATCTCTACCAGAAGGTCTCAACAAGAGTGAAGGAAGGATGACAAATTCAGATGATGAACTCACTAGGAGGATCATCAAATCTGATTACCATGAAATGGAAATGAGGGAACCCCGTTTCAACAAAATATCACCTTTCACAATAAACCTTTCACCCAGGAACTTCCAGAATCATGGTAGAATGGGCGATCAAGATTTCAAGACTTCAGAAAACAGGGAAGTACAAAGAGATCCTAACCGCAATTACTCCCAATGACTGATGCATTATCATAGAATACAAGGGGAATAGCATCCAATGGATAGTTCCAAGTTCCTCTGTTTTGCCTACGGGAACCTATGGTTGACAGTTGAAGGATTGAAAAATACAAAAGGAAATTGGAAATGTGTCATAGTTTTTTCAACATATCCAAAAAAAAAAATTGGCCTTCTGGTTGTTGGTCTCTTCAGTTTCCCCATATAATTGGCAAAAAGAGATGCTTATTGGTCTCTTAAATTTCCCCATATAATTGGCATCTGAAAACAATTATCTCCCATTTTTTTTTCAATACTTCTTGCGTCAAGAAGGCCCTTCTGACCACCAACCATGTTAAACATTTTACCTTCATTGGTGCTATGCTTTTCCATACATTTCTCCACAAGTCTTGACGGTTTCGGTTTTGTTGTACCTCAAATAACCTGCAGTTTTTGTTAACAGAAAATATCCCATCCTTACTATGCTTTCATCTCAAAATATCTGGATCTGTGGTGGTGCCTTCGAAATACTCTAAACCATGCAGCACATTGGCCACCCTATCCACTTCCCAATCATTCAACAGTCTTCTAAAAGAAAGATTCCATCCCTACTCAAACCAACATTCATTAACAGAAGCCTCTGGATTATTGCATATATTAAACAGGACTACCTTTAAAGGGATCTGATTATTCCAAACATCTCCACAATATTTAGTTCTTCTCCCATCTCCGACTTTTATAACTAAATTCTTTTCCAGCTTTGGCCAAAGGCTTCTAATTGTTCTCCAAACCCCTATCTCATATGGGTTGGAACTGATATTACTACACAATGGATTGAATTCACCATATTTGCTTTTGATAACCTCCTTCCATAGGCCTTGTCCGTCTTCATTGTACCTCCACAACCATTTCATCAAGAGTATTATTTTGCATTCTTAAGTTCCAGATGGCCAAGCCCTCCATATCTTTGTTGTTCAATCAGCTTGGGATATTATCGGCCCTGATCTCAATAGAGCAGTGGAATCTTTATGTCAAGGCTCTACTCTTCCCAAATTCTTTTTTTTTTTTTTGTGGAAATAAGTTGGTCTATTAAAAGGCATCAAGGGATGTATGAAAGATTACAGAACAAGTTGGTTATTAACTCCAAACACAGCAACAAAAAAAAAAAGTACGAGCCAGGAATTAATAACCAAAAGCAAAAAGCTCAAGGCTTTTAAGCCATTGAGAGGGAGCTGATAAAGTGTAGAAGGGGGGTGAGATCATTTACAGGGGAAAAGTTCGCTCCAGCTATAAAGATTCACCAGACACTTAGATCTAAGAGAGTAGTTGGCGAAGAGATATCACCGAAAAAATCCTTTTGGCCCGGGAAATTATCAATGATATCTGCAAAACCCTCTAGGGATGGGAATGTGGTCGTTAAGCTTGACATAGCCAAAGCTATGATAGTCTCTTAGGGAACTTCCTTTCCATGGATCTTGACAACTATGTTGCTCGGAGTCTTCAAAACGTCGGTGAGTGCGTCTGATCTTCCAAAATAATGTATTTTTTAAGGATCCGACATGGGTGCGGCAACAGTTTTGGAGAGTCCGAGCAACTTAGCTTTACAAAGTTGGTTTTTGTGATTGGTGGACTCATTTGATCAACAATTTCATTTCCAATAATTGATACTCTGTTATCGTCAATGGTGGGATACATGGTTTCTTTAAACCAGGGAGAGGATTGAGACAAGGTGATCCTATATCCCCTTCACTCTTCATCATCAGTTTGAACTACTCCACTACTCCTGGATGCTTATCAATCTTCAGGATAGACGGGTACAAAGGCTACTAGATGAATATTGGTGGCCCTAGAATTAACCATCTCTCCTATGCAGATGATACCATTCTATTCTGTAATGGTGGCAAGAGACCATTAGAGATGATCTTAAAACACTTTGACGACCTATAAGGCGATCTCTGGTCAGCTCATTAACAAGGAAAAAAGTTGTTTTGCAGTAGTACCAAGACTAAAGCTGCCACCATTAATAAATTCAGAACCATCACAGGCATGAAACACCAAAACTACCCTAATCAAATACCTAAAATGACCCCTTATCACTGAGAAAAATAAGATTTCTCACTATTCGGAAATTGTTAACAAGGTTATCAATAAAATTAAAGGATGGCAAGCTAAGTTTCTTTCCACTAGGGGAAGAGCCATTATGATCAGGCATGTCCTTCTAGCTCTACGTCTTCATCTGCTTGCAGCTACTAATCCTCTTAGAGGGACCATTGAAGTCATTGAGAAATACATAGCCAGATTTTTACGGTCTTCCCAAGAATCAGTGTTAAAGACCACTGGATCTCTTGGAGTTACTTGTATTACCCCTAGAGTGAAGGAGGTGCAAATTTTAGAAACTTGGCAGATATTTAGCATGCCATCCAGAGTAAACAAGGGTGGAACTAAGGACCACTAGATCTCTATGGAAGGAATTTATGGAAGCTAAGTTCTTTGCTAACAAGCACCATTCTACAGTTAAATGGAATGGACAACTGGTCAAGCTCAAAGTTGGAAAACCGTTTGCAGTGTTAAAGACGTCGATAATAACATTCTTTAGAATATTAGATCTGGTGAAGTTTCCTTTTGGTGTGATAATTAGTCCAACCATGGGCATCTATACCTTCTGCTACCAAACAGTCCCATTCAAGACCAGATTCGAGTCAAGGATATTCTATTAATGGTGCCCGGAACAGGAACAATCTTCAGGAGCAACTAGATGATGAAACCAAGCTGAAAATCAGAAAACTAAATATCAAAAACAAGGAATAAGAATGACAAAGCCATTTGGATGCCTAGCACAACTGGATAGTTTACTGTGAGCTTTGCAAGGAAAGTATCGAACAAATAAGGAGCTTAAGTAGATAAGCAGTTTATGGCACAAGGAAGAAGTTCCTATGTGTTCCAAATCTTGAAAAAGATCAAATGAAGATCAGGAATTGAAACACTTCGGTCTAATCTGGAAATGTTACGACATGGGAGCAGGGTGGGATCTAACAACTACACCAAGGTATTTGTTACTTTCAAGATTTCTTTCCTAACTCGGAGAGCTATTCAAGACAAATTGGCTACAGAAGAAAGAGTGACAAAACTTTGGAATTGACATAGAGCCAATATGTAACTGCTGCAACAATAATACTCAAGATCCTAGTATGGAGAACATTGATCACCTTTTTTTTGCTTAGGTGAGCATGCTAGGAAGATTTGAAGCTTCTTGGCTGGACCCATGGAAATTGCCTACAATTGTTCAAATCTCAAAATGCTTCCACTTAAGTGGTGGAACTTCAGGACACAAAACCCTATTGTCAAATATATTACAAGAATAGTACCTATAATCATTGGTTGGGAACTACGGAAGGAAAGCTGTAGTAAAAATATGAAAGCATCAGACCTTCCTTCCACAAAAACAAGACTATCACTATTTCCATTCTTTTGCAGATTCTTAACAAGAAGTTCGTGAAAGCAAGACTAGGGGAGACCTGGCATACCTTATGTATAAGGTGTGAAGCACGGATTGAACAAATGATTGCCGAAGTTGTCAGATCGATCAAGCCTCCTACACAAACAGTTAAACTCAACACGGATGGGAGTTGTGTTCAAGGCAAATGTGGTGGTGGTGGGCTGATCAGAAACAATCAAGGAATACATATTTTTGCCTTCTTTATTCCTTTGGGTCTAGGGACAAGTAACTTAGCAAGGCAACCTCTATGCTTCTTGGACTAAAATGGCGTGTTACAAATGGTTCTGCACACGCTATTAGGGAAACTGACTCTCTGCTTATCACTAAATGCATAAGAAGGGAGTATAAAGTCCCATGGAAGATAAGCAACATAATCAGCGAGATACAGGAGCCAGTTGAAGAACATGAATTTGATATCCACCATTGTCTCAGAGAAGCTAATAGATCGGCTGATAAGTTAGAGAGTCTAAGTCATAGTTTTGATACGATTCATGCCTTCAACTTCTTTTCTGATCTCCCAAATCAAGTAAAAGGCCTTATCAACATGGATAGATGGAACCTTCCATCTTTCAGATCAAAAGAGCCAAACCTGAATACTTTGTATATGATCCTCCTTGACAGAGACGTACCTTTTGTATTTTGGTTAGGATTAACTCTAATAGTCTCTACATAACGATCATGTACAAAGTATAGTATACTAAATTCATCTTGTAACTTTTTGCACATTAATGGTCAATGGAGACAAAGTTTAACCCAAAAAAAAAAAAAGTAAGAAATTAAGATAAACACCAAAGTAAAGGAAGCCATTACCTGGACATGCGGAAGAAATCATAGGCAAAGGTGGCTTTGACTCCCCACTGCTTGTACAGTGGGATTGTTTATATCGCACCATAAACTCATTACAAGATTCTATTAGGGTCAAATCCCTACTGCAGCTGGTATCAAATATAGCTTTCACACCTAGAGACTTAAAAAATGTTGTGAGCTTCCTGAAGACCTGACATAAGAAGTACAAGCTTATTATTTTCAAACAAATGCAAATGCTTTGCTAAAAAAGACAGCCCCACCAAAGCTCCCGCTATGCGCGGGGTTCAGAGAAGGGCTGAACCACAAGGGTTTATTGCAAACGCTACACAATACTTCTTTGTCCAACGTCACAGAAATTCGGGAAAAAAAGGCCCCACCTGCACCCCCAGCACCAAAAAAACACATGCTTCTCAAGAGAAAAATATGGAAGTATGAATTACAACAGCCATATCAGGTGAGAAGATATACTGCATAAAGTAAACTACAAATATCAAAATACCAACATCAAAACCAACCTGAAGCGAAGAAAGTCCATAATGAACAGCGAGAGAGGCCCTAGACTGGGGGGAGAGCGAGACAATAACCGTCCTTCCCTTTTCCAAACTGGAAAGGAACTCATCTAAGCTCTGCTTCTCAAGCATGACTGTTTCTGCTGACGTAATGCACCCACTGCAATCAGGGATCAAGCTTAGTTGCCCACCCTTGTTGCATCTTATATATATAGAGAGACACATTTGCTTTTAATAGCCCAAGAAACAAATTCAAATACAAAGTAAAAATAAATTAAATGTCTATCAAGTAACACTTCTATGCATAACTTATAGGAGCTGGACTGACAGCAACAAGGACCAATGTCTGAAAAAAAAGACTCTCCCTTGTATCCTCTCTGTTTCTCTGTTGCTCTCACCGTCACCAGATTACTGTATTAAAGATTACGTGACTGTCAAAATGACCTTTAACTATTACATCATTTTCTTGATCATCACCTAATTATATCTCTCTTTTTTTCTAATAATTTTTTAAAATAATAAAATTTTCATGATTAAAAATGCAATCCCATACTTCTTTTAGCATGCAGCATTTTAATATCCTTTGATATAAGTAAGCAAACAAGAATTACTAGTTTTATGTTGAACTTGTAATCGTTTTCATTGGCATGTAATGATGTTTTTCCATACACAAAATCATGTTTAAGTTTATCCCAAGATTACTGAAACATTTTCTTTGCTTCGATCATATTCCTATTTAACATCAGAGTCATTGTGCAATTATAAATTAATATAATAAATATATGGGAGGTAGAAAAAAGAGATAATACCTGCATGCCAAGCAATCCTTGAGAGAAATTTTGACGGGTTCTTTTGGTACTTCAGTTTTGCCCACATTCTGTTTATTCCAACATTAGCAAGTGGAAGCAACTGTTGTTCAATTGCAACTGCAGCCCTAGGAATACATTATTTAATTTAAGCAT
>JBDJHY010000106.1:9154745-9166038 GCA_039654485.1 Withania somnifera | reverse complement strand
AACATTTTTTTCGTTCTTTTTCCTTTAAAACAGTTATGGCAACATCCTTTAGTACCACCTTATCCTTTTCACCCTCTTCACTCCACCAACTCATCGCAATACGACCAACTAAACTAAACCCTTCAAACTATCTTATTTGGAGGATACAACTCATGTAAACTCTGAAAATCTACAGCATCATTACGACGACCCTCCACATACAACTATAGAAAAGTAGAAGGAAGAAAATATTCCAAACTCAATGTTTACATAATGGCAAGAACGTGATGTTCTTGTTCGAAGTTGGCTTTCTGTAACAATAACAGAAGAGTCAATGTTCCTCATTATAGGATGTTCAACCGCAAAACAAATATAAAATTGTCTTGAGGACACTTACCTACAAGCAAGCAAAGATAAAGAGTTTCAGTTGAAACAACTTCAAACTGTGGCGCTAGGGTCCAAATCCATTGATGAATATATCAAGGAGTATAAAGGAATTTATGACAGCCTCATGGCTATCCACAAGACATTAGATGAAGATAGCAAAGTAATTAACTTTGCTAGAGGTCTTGGAAGCAAATACAATACCCTTTGCACTGTCATGTTGGGTAAACCACCATACCCCTATTTTGGCCAATTTATGACCTCCCTCAAAAGGTTTGACATGAGGGAAGAAGGAGACGAACAAACAACACAACCAAATCTTAATCCAATTGTGGTCATCATGGCTTAAAAGACTGGGGGAAAAGGTCGTGAAACTCTTTTAGAGGAAGAGGAAATCAAATAGGCAGATGAAATAGAGAAAGATTCGATCAAAGGAAATTTAAAACACAATCACCAAGACAGAATAAGAATTCCAAAAATAATCCTTGTCAGATTTGTAGAAGGAACAAGCATGCAACACTCTTTGGTTTAGAGATGGGATTATTCTTATCAATCATAACAGGAAGTACCATAAGCCCAAGTTTATATGTCACTTAGAAACCAACAAGATAATCATCTCCACATGGATTACTATGCTAGTAATTACATGGTACACTCTTCAGGTATTCTTATGAAACCCTCTATCTTTAAGGGAACTGATCAGATTATGGTAGGCAATGGTAATAAGTAACATATTACACATATTGGAGATAAAAGTATTGAGTGAAAACTTTATTTAAAAGATGTCTTTGTTGTGCCTAAACTCAAAAAGAATCTCATTTTTGTTAGTAAATTTGTTGAAGATAATGCCTGCTCTCTTAAGTTTACTGACAAGAATTTTTGTTGTTAAGGACAAAAGAACGGGCATAGTTATGGCAAAGGAGGATAGAAGACATGAATTGTATGCTCTAGAAGAAAGTTTACATGAAGCTTTAACGACTACAAAGTGGAGAATAACTCGGACACAATCTGGCACCAAAGATTAGGACATCCACACTCGAAAATTCTTAATATTTTCATAACAATAAGATGATTGATGTTAGGACTTAGAGTAAAAAACAAATCAATTTATAGTAGTTGTCAAATGGGAAAAGTTGTATATTACCTTTTCAAGTTTCTAAAAAAAGAGAGCTTGCACCATTACCAAAAATACATAGTGATTTATAGGGACCAACCCCTGTTGCTTTTTTTCAGGGAATAAAATTCTATGTTATTTTAATCGATGATTACACACGGTTTACTTAGATCTATCCCCTAAAGAAGAAATCGGATTTTCTATCCATTTTCATAACCTTTCACAAATTAGTATAAAATCATTTTTCAGAAAACTTAAAGTGTTGCAATGTGACGGAGGGGGAGAATTCAACAGTTTGAGTTTTATAAATTACTTGGCTCAAAATGGTATCACAAGACAAATTTCTTCTCCACATACTCCTGAACAAAATGGAGTAACAAAAAGAAAGCACAGGCACAGTGTTAAGACTGGTTTGACTCTACTCTTTAATGCAAATCTACCTTTATTTCTTTGGGTTGCAGTTTTTCTAACTATAGTCTTACTAGTCAATAGAATGCTTTTGTCTACATTGGATATACAATCTCCATTCTCGAAGTTACATGAAAGGAAACCTGACTATATTACCTTGAAGGTTTTCGGATGTAGGTGCCTTCCATACCTTAAAGGACAAAATACAAGTAAGTTTGAACCCAAAACTTTTCCATATGTGTTCATCGGATATAGCCTACTCACAAAGGTTATAGGAGTTATCACCCACAAACAACGAAAATTTTTATCTCAAGACATGTAATTTTAATGACTTTGTCCTACGACAAAGTTCCTAAGGAGGTTTTGTGGAGGTGCTTCGAAGCTAGAGGTGTCCATGTCGCTTACATTAAAGCAATGAAGTATATATATGCCGGAGACAATACTTGTATAAGAATAGCGGGAGGAGATTTTGAGGCCTTTCTTATTTTAATGGGGTTGCACCATGGTTCGACTCTTAGCCCATTCTTGTTTGCCTTGGTGATGGATGTTTTGACACGTCGAATTCAGGGTAAGGTACCTTGGTGTATGTTATTCTCGAATGATGTAGTTCTAATTGATGAGACTCGCGGAGGTGTCAATACTAAGTTGGAGGTTTGGAGACAGACCCTAGAGTCTAAAGGAATTTAGTTAAGCATGACTAACATGGAATATTTGGAATGCAAGTTTAGCGAGACGTTGTCTAATTGAGGTGGTAGTGAAGCTTGACTATTAGGTCATTCAAAAGAAAGATAGCTTCAAGTATCTTGGGTCTATGATTCAAGAAAATACGGAGATTGATGAGGATGTCACTCACCGGATTAGTGCAGGGTAGATGAAGTGTAGGTTTACTTCGGGGGTCTTATGTGATAAGAGGGTGCCCCCTAAACTTAATGGTAAGTTCTGCAAGGTGATGGTTAGACCAGTTGTATGGGGCGGAATGTTGGCCTATGTAAATCTCTCACATCCAAAGGATGAAAATGACAGAGATGAGAATACTGTGACGGATGTGTGGAGTCAATAGGAGTGATAGGATTAGGAATGAGGTTATACGTGATAGGATGGGGGTAAGTTCGGTGGAAAATAAGATGCAAGAAGTAAAGTTGAAATGGTTCGGACATGTGATGATGGGGTGCTCGGATGCTCCAGTGCGCAAGTGTGAGAGGGTGTCGTTGGATGGTTTCAAGCGAGGTAGAGGTAGATCGAAAAAGTATTGGAAAGAGGTAATTAGACATGACATGGAGTTGTTACAGCTTACCGAGGACATGACACGGGATAAGAAGTTGTGGAAGAAGCTAATTAGCGTGGTAGGTTAGGGGTAGGTGTGAATTCCTGATGGTAGGGTGTTTCTCGTGTTAGTAGCAGGGTAGTATCTTGTCTTTGCTGTTTAGGTTGATTATTGTGTTATTGTCTATGTGGCGTTGTTTTTGTTATTTGCTTGTCATTTCCAGAACTTTATATTATTTATTATTGTACTAGATTGTGGTGTGTGTCGTGAGCCGAGGGTCTTTCGAAAACAGTCTCTCTACCTTACCTATGGGGTAGTAATTTGGACTGTGTTACCCTCCCCAGACCCCATTTGGTGGGAAATTACTGGGTATGTTGTTGTTATATGTCTACAGAAACTAATCTGTCTACAGATTCAGATAGTTCACATTTTACAATATTCCATGAATTCTCGGAGCAACATAATGGCCATTCTCCCATCGTTACTCCTACGGGTAACACCACGGAATGCTCCGTTCCTCCAGCAACTGCTTTTTCCCATGAATTATCACTTATAAAGCCAATCTCCTCTGACTTGCAGTAGTTAGGATCATCAAATATGACTCCGAATTCTCCTATATTTGTGTCTAATACTACGAAATCAGCACCTCGTGAAGAAGCTACACATGACAACCAATTGTCTCATAGTCCCAACACATAATCACCTACAACACACTTAGCAGCCAACTCTCCATCCCTTGGATCACTCCAACATTGCAGGAATTGATTTGTCTTTGTAGTGGCCACCTTTAGTTGACCAACCAGTTGGTGTTCAAAATCAAACACACACCCGACAGATCACTGATAATACCCACCACATGCTCACAAGAACAAAAACTCATTCCATGCCCAACCCCACGTTTCATACCCTTTTCACAGCTTCCATCCAACCCGACATTGATGAACCAAAATCACTCAAGAAAGCTTGATGAACCAAAATCACTCAAGAAAGCTTTGTCCAAGCCCCAGGTTGGCTTCTATGCATGATGAATTGAATGCTTTGAAATTAAATGAAACTTGTACATTGGTACCACGACAACCCGATATGAATGTTGTTGGTTCTCAGTGGGTTTTCACGACAAAACTCAAGTCTAATGGTTCCGTGGAACAGTTCAAGGCTCGCTTGATTACGAAATTACGAAAGGATACAACAAATCGAAGAGTCGACTTTGATAACACATTTAATCCTGTGGTAAAATCCACGACAATTCGGCTTGTTTTGACCATTGCAACCACTCTATATTGGGAAGTTAAACAACTTGATGTCAAGAACGCATTCTTACATAGAGACTTTAAGGAAACTGTCTACATGGAGCAGCCACCCGGTTTCCAAGATCCTAAACTCCTACACCATGTGTGTTTGCTTAAAAAGGCACTATGGCTTAAAACAAGCACCTACAGCATGGTTCCACAAGTTTAGTTCTTACTTGCTTCATTTTGGCTTTTTATGCAGTAAAGCTGATCCTTCATAGTTTGTGTTGCATTCATCTGGAGGTACTATTTTTTACTTCTCCTTTATGTTAATGATATTATTCTCACCGGGAGTAACCTTTCCGTAGTTTGTGAGTAAGATAGCTTTGCTTTCCATTAAAAATTGTATTTCCGTCAAACGTGTGTTTCGATACATAGGTGGGACATCTACGTTAGGCCTCCATATCTCCACCAAGTCCTCTTTGAACCTGGTAGAATTTTCCGACGCCGACTGGGCTGGCTACCCCTAACTCGCCGGTCCACATCAGGCTTGTGTATTTTTCTTGGTTCTAATTGCATCAGTTGATCTTCTAAGAAGCAAGTTATTGTGGCGGAGTCTAGCGCTGAAGCTGAATACCATTCATTGGCATCTCTTGCTGCTGAATTCACTTGGGTGACCTATCTGCTCAAAGATATTGGCATCTCATTATCTCATCCTCCACT
Organism: Withania somnifera; assembly: GCA_039654485.1. NCBI lineage: Eukaryota > Viridiplantae > Streptophyta > Magnoliopsida > Solanales > Solanaceae > Withania > Withania somnifera. The sequence continues at coordinate 9,160,937 of JBDJHY010000106.1, read as the reverse complement.
ACTTTTCACGGATAACATTAGTGCCCTTCACCTCACGGCGAATCCAGTTTTGCATGCTCGAACTTGACTTATCATTTTGTGCGACAAAAGGTTGTCCAAGGAGCTATGGTTACAACGTTTATCGCTTCGATACTTCAACTAGCTGACATATTCACTACGCTTGCCGAAGATTCAGTTTTGAGCATTACGGGCAAAGCTAGGCGTTGTTCATCACCCTAATTCCAGCTTGCGGGGATGTAAGACAACCTGATTGGAGTCGATTAATGTTTTAGTCAGGGTTGGACAAGGAGTCCTAATGTTTTAGTCTAGAGTGAGTTAGCTGTATTAGGAGTTTGTCTATTCTAAGTTTGTGCATAGAGTTTATACAGATAGGATCGAAGGACTCTAATTTGTTGTGTATATAAACGTTTAATACAACGAAGAAAAAGGCTTCGCTATATACTGTATTCTTCTTATTTTCTTCACTATGCGCTGATAGTGATATCAATAAAATACCAATAAAAATTATATATTTCATAATAAATTAATACTCTTTAGGTAATCTAAATTTAATTTTTTATTATTTTTTAATAGCGCTAGCTATGAAAAAAAATTAACCTTATTTCATATAGAAAGAAATAAAAATAATTTTAAATATATGCTTAAATTTTAATATTAATTAATAATTGTTACTGATTAATTATAAAATAACCAATTAAAATATAATTTGTTTCATGTTAATTAGGCTTTTAAGTTATTTTGGTTTCTCACATGTTTTCTAATCATTCCCCTTACCATTATGGTATATTTATTCCACTTTAAAATAGGTCAAAAGAGTAATAGGACCATACCACTTTAAAATAATTCAAGAGAGTAATAGGACCTTCTAAAAGAAAAGATTTATAATTGAAATAGGACCTTATGTCTTTTCCCTTTAAAATACGATAAGATTGTCTCCATAAAGAAAACATGAATTTTCTTAATTTATTTTTGAAACTTTTATTTATTTGCTTTTATTCTTACAATTTTTCTAGTTTGATTTTGTTAGGACTTTTTATATATGTATGCTAACATTAGATGTTTAAATCTCATTTAACTGTTATATTACTCCTTCCCTCTCAAATTATGTCACCTTTTAGGTCGCCACACCCCTTAAAAAACAAATTAATTAGAGTGCAATATAACTAAAATACTCTTATTTATACTCATCTCTAACTAATATTTCTCACTTTTTCATCATATTAAATATCTCTCTATATTTATTACTGAGAATAAAATACAAAAAACTAGACTTATTTATGTCTTTTTTTTTTTTTTTTTTTTTTTTTTTTTGTAAAAAGATAAGTTAAAACGGAGGGGGTATAATATAAAAGCTTGTATTGACAATTTTCTTGCGTCCTTCTTCGACTTGACATTCCCTTGGCAATCAAGATTCATGAACAAATCAATAAGCGTCATACGGTGTGCTTAGCTCGAAGTACGCTAACAACAAATACTGACAATTATGAGATCATTGCACCATGATTACTTGCATTGCAGTGCATGTCGATCCCTATATTGCATGTAGGAAATGACAAAGCAACATATCTTATTTTAAAATTGTAAGAAGGTTGGGCTATTTTGTTATTTCAATGAGAAGAACTTGAACAAATGGGAAGAAATCTGCCAGAATGAAATTCTTCGTCAACATATTTTAATCAACTTATTCTAAGTCAAACACACAGAAAGAGGAAGACTGGACTGGAGCTGCGCTTTGCACCTGAGTATTCACAAAATCATACAAGCATGGCCCATATACACAGTACATGAAAAGTTTATAGCGAACGGAAACAGAGGTGGAAAGCACATCTTATTGAATAATAAACTAATGAACATCACCCTTAAGATTACATTAGAATTCCAGAAGAGGGAGGTATCTCTTGGGATATTTACAGTGAAGCAACACAACTACACAACCAAAAGTGGGGTGTTCCACAATGAATGCCCCTCTCAGTATTTCTATCTACTCTTTTCAACTTTCTTCTGTTTTCTACTCAATTCCTTTCTACATCTGTGACAATTCACTATCTAAACAACTATATATAAAAAGGCAAAAAGTGGGTGATGCAGAAAAATCAAAATGAACCCAGAAAAAAGATAGGGTGTTAGCGGAATATATTCCTGCTCAGCTGAGTATTATGATTGCCAAAATAGTTCGAAGTCATTGCTATACAACGACCTGTCTTGAATCTCTAGATTAGCAACATGCCAATTTACGAGCTGCAATTGAATACATTTACACAGAACCAGTGCAAAAGGAAATATCCACCACTCACTTTCATCCCTGCAAGAACAAAAGCGTTGTTTCAGAGCACCATGCAAAGTTTCACAACAGTATGATATTGAATAAATTTCAGATGACAACATTGGACAAACTTAAGAATGCTTACATGTTCCATGGCTGGAAATAAGGAAGCTTTCTGCTTGACTGGGTGCTATAGTGGACATATCCACAGACAAATGCAACGATCTGGTATGAAATTGATGATATACAATGTAAGTAGGCCTAACCCGAAAACTGTTGGCAAACTAAAAGTTATTAGCACTCTCGGCTAAGGGTTTAGACAGCGAACGGTCCTAATCTGTCAATAAGAAAGATCAGAACTTCTAGTGATAAAAGAATCAGAGACGCAACTCAGCCATCTCTGCAGATTAAAAAACATCCCAAGCAGTTTCGACACTCAGAGAGCGTCAAAAATGTGTACTGTTAGAGCAGAAGGTACTGCATTGAACAACCTTTTTATGGTTGCAGAAGGTACTGCATTGAACAACCTTTTTATGGTTGTAGCTTATCTAAGATTCTGGTAATAATATATGTTTAAGTGGTCAATATTTTTTAGATAAACAAAAATAGAGGGTAGGAATCAAACTTGTGAGAGGTAAGTAGAAGTTCCAAGTGATCCCAATCTGAAGTATACAGAGATCAAATTTATTAGGTGGAAAATCCTAACTGATAAAAAGAAAAGAAATCGATTAAGCATATATTCCCAGAAAAGATGTAAGGTCCTATATTAAGGAGACTTTTATATCAAACACCAACCATATTGCAGCTTTCCCTCCATCAGTCAATCCCAGAGGATGACACATTACATAAAGAGGAAAGGAAAGGCAAAATATAAGGACCATTTAAAGAATGCTGACCGTTTCTGCACCCTATGGGAAGGTATATAAGCTGGGAAAGGAACACAGATTACTAAAACAGGTCCGCAATAGGCATAATTACTCTTTCTTTCCAAGGGTAATGGTTACTTACAACATTAATGAGGGACGTAATGTTCCACAAAGTGTATACACGTGCAAGACCAGCAGAACGCCTTTGCCCATGACTGAAGAGAGCATTAATTCCAGCAGGAAATGGAAGTAATATCCCAAGAGGTAAAACAAACAAAACCAGAAAGACATCTGCTAAGGAAATTGAATAAAGCTGGAGCAAAGTAAGCAGCACTAAACTAAAATCACCCAGCAGCAGTATCGAAATGACCAAACCAACAAGATCCTGCAACATTAACAAAATGTTCTCAGTATTGAAACTTTTAGGCCATTCTCCAAGAGATGGAGATAGAGTAGGGCAGACCTGATGACCAACTGGTTTAGTGTTGTGGATTAGAAAAGAGAGAACATAAAACAGATCTCTTTTCTCCTTGACCATCTTTAAGCTGTCGATGTCTAAAACCCCACCACAAAACTTCTGCTTTACAGTGCTTTTGTCACCCCCCCTTAAAATTGAATCATCTCTTGCATTGCCTGCAGGATTCTGCCCATCTATGCTGCTATCACTGCAAAAAATGAAACAAATAGATCAATTAGGCCCTTGCAGTGTATGGGGCCTAATAAAGGGAATAATCTGAAATCAACATTGACACATTCCCTCACATTAATAGGGGAAACTATTTGGGTTAGTCCAAATGGCAGAGACCAGTACAAAAATTGTTCAAGGATGCAATAGCTATGAATTGCTCTGCTTTTCGAGCAAGACTCAAACTCCAAAGGAACATTGCATATTAAATAAAATTGCTTTACCTTGCATCCATGAACTAATTGATCTAGGATATGCATTGTTCTTGTTGCTGTCATTTATTGTGAAATTTCTCTATGGATATATTGTGGACACTGAAGAAGTAGGGATAGGAGGGGAGTAGCAATATGAACAATGCATACATGATTCATACATATTTATGTATTCATGACTTCAGACGGAGGAATATCAAAATGGTGGGGAGTGTGGGGCAAAAGGCAGGAGAAACCAAATAGAGTATCTGAAGGAAACTCTATGTGCACACCATACCATGATAGTTGTTCACTTCTGGAAGCTTCATCAAGACCTTCAATAGACAGTAGTCCTGTTTCTTCTTCAATAACACACACCAAAAGTCCAAACTGAGTATAGCTGTCAGTTGTTGCTTGGAACGATGCTAGATCTACGCGGATACCATAGATCCTTAAAGCAGGATTGGCGAAAGTCTCAAGCCATCTAAGCACAGGGCGAAACATTGTACCAAGGCAACCCCGACGTACCAAACGCAACTGAGCATTCAAACCAGCCACAAGACGGTACCATGTAGTAGGAGGAATGGACTGAAAACAAATTGCGTATCTTAAGCACAAAGTGATTAAAGCATCGGGAAATTCATACTTCTGTCTCTGAATTCCTTTTTTGCTTTGTAGTGGATGACTAACCTGACTCATCAGACTGGTGATAACATTGTCATTATTCAAAGAGAGTGGAGCCATATAACTTCCATCACCACCAAATAGAAGAGACATCGGAAACCTCTGGTGAAGACTAGGAGGCAGATCGCTTCGCTTCTCATCACCACCAAGAAAAAAGTCCACATATGCTAGCATTAGATCAGGTGTTGCTGCTACCTACAATCATGAAGACCTATAAGGTAAGGTTGAGAAGTCATTCTCTAACCATATGCTTCACTAAAACTTTCTTTTTGACTCTACAGGTATGATCAAATACAAACAGGAGAAAAACTGTAAAGAAAATCATCACTAATATATTAAGAAAAGTAGAATTCAACATCTGACATATCCTTTATAATACAATAACCTTTAGAACAGTTGAATATGGCTGAAGAACAAAATTTATAATGGAAGTCTTTAAATTTATAGACTGGTAAACAGAAGAGGCAGTAGATCAAATCAAATATTGAGTTATAGCACGCAGATGGAAGTAATACGAGTTAAAAAGGCACACATCAGTTAGGCTTTTACTAACAATAAGTAGATCTATGCACAATAGAGATGCTATTATTCTTGCTCAACATGATATAGTTGTCATTTTAAAACCCTGACAGAATGAAGATGCTATAGTTTCAAACTTAAAAAAATGACCACACCACTTTATCAATGAACAAATAAAGTTTTACTAGAAAAATACCCAGAGGCTGTCACCTTCATAAGAGAAGCATACACAATGCCAGAGTACAAAAATGGAATATAAACAGCAAATAATAGAAGCAAAAGTTCATACAGTCCGGTTTCTAAACATGCTTAAACATAAAATTATGACAAATGATGCTGGATCAAAGTCCAGTATAATCTAACCTTCAGGCCCTCATAAAGAGCTCGTGATCGACAAGAACGCAAGCAAGCATGATCATATTCTGACCGAACAAATTCACGGAGGCGCTGTAACTTCATTCTACGCCGCCATTGCTGCCATGACCATGCAAGAGGATACACAAGGACACAAAGAATGCTATGCACTGCTCCTTCCCACCACTGGTAGGCAGCAATAGTATTGATCTCATCCACAAAGGTGTTGAAGGCACCCTCATATCTGGAAGAAAAAACAGAACTGAATAGCTATTTCCCAGTTTGTAATTTATTCTTTAAAGATGGATTAAAAAAAATCAAATATTAGAAAGAACATATTAAAAACGAAGAACAACCCAAGGAAAATGGAGGTAGAAAGAGATGTATTTATCCTCTTCACATGATTTTCTTCTGAAGTAATGCTAGAGAAAACTTGAAAAGAGCCGATCTGAAGAAAGATTCAGATGTGGAACATGTGCAAGATATACCAAACTAAAGAAGAAATGGAAGATACCAGGAAAATAAAAAAAGAAATCATCTTACACGACTTCTTTTATTTGCTGGGGAGGTGTATGAGACAGATGCCAAGGTTCACTGAATGTATTTGGACCCAAAAAGTATAATCTATAG
>JBDJHY010000106.1:9133726-9148306 GCA_039654485.1 Withania somnifera | reverse complement strand
TACAATTGATCCAATTGCATTGGATAATATTGATGAGGCAAATGAGTGGCTACTTGGTTGCCCCGAAGATCAAGAAGTTGAACTAGTATATGAGGGAGGTGATCTTGATTGGGGTACTGTTGCTACAGCGGCTGGAGTGGAGGAGAGTCTATACAATTTTAGGAGATGTTCTTCTACAAGGTCAAGATTTGACAAAGAAAAAGGTAAAGCTACAAGTTCAAGTCAGACTCAAACTCGTCTTGTTGATGAAACATCTGATTAGGAAGATGATGAGATGGAGTTTAATAATGAACAAAATACATCTCAACTTCAAGATTTTGGAAATTTTGAAGAAGAGTAGACTTTTGATTTTAGAGTTTGACTTTTAGTGTAGGATACTTGGATGTCTTATTCATTATCTAGTTTTTTAATTGAAATGTTTTTATTGCAATTGAAATTTTAGTTATTAATATATGCAATTAAATATTTTATTTTTTTGTATTAATTATCATCGCATATTAAAAAGGTGAGCGCCTCGCCTCGCCGCCTCGCGAGGCAGTACCTTGTCGCCTTTCGCCATCCAAAACACTGCTTCAAAGTTATTGATTTCATTGATAGAATATATAAAGCTCTTCCTCCTGTTAATGTGAAAACCAGAAATCCGTTCAAATAATACCAAAATCACCCTTAAATACTTCAATTGGTCTTCCTCAGCTCCACAAAAAATCAGTGTATCATCTGCATATTGAAGATGTCACTTCCAGGTTTTCAGTTCCTTCACTAGCCACATCAAATCCTTCCAACCAGCCCCTTGTGTTAACAATCTTGATCATGTTGTTTAGACCCTCCATAGTAATTAAGAACAGGAAAGGTGACAGTGGATCACCTTGTCTGAGTTTGAGACCTCTCTGAGATCTAAAGGAACTTGCAGGTGTCCCATTAATAAGAACAGAAAAGTTGACTGGTGAGATGTAATATAAAATCCAGTTTGATCATTTCTGTCCAAATCCCATCATCTCTAGAACTTCATTAGATATTTCCGGTTTACATGATTCATATACTTTCTCAACGTCCAACTTACAAAGGATTCCAGGTTTCTTCTGTTTAGTTCTGGAATCTATTGATTCATTGGCAATCAAAACTGCACCCACGATTTGTCTTCCTTTAATGAAAGTCATTTGCTAAGAATCCACTAATTTGTCTATCACACCCTTAAGTCTCTCTGTGAGAACTTTAGAGAGAAGTTTGTAAGCACTACTTATAAGACTAATTGGCCTGAAATCTCTTAGTTCTTTTGCTCTTTTCTTCTTAGGGATGAGTGCTATGAAAGTTGCACTAAAGCTCTTCTCAAGGACTTCCTGATCCTAAAAGTTCTAGAAAGTCCACGATGTCTTGCTTTACTACATCCCAACACTTGATGAAAAAGAAAAAAGCCCATTGTGTAACCATCAAGCCCCTTATCAGCTGCACATAAGTTCAAGCACCTGAAGACTTTATTTTCCTCAAACCTATACTGAACAACTGTTTTCTCCTCTTCAGTTATAACTGGACATTGATGATTCTGGTAACTAGGTCTCCATTGGGTGGATTCCAGAAACAACTTGTTGTAATATGCCACTATTTCCTCTTCAATTCTGTTAGGCTCTTGAGTGACTTCCCCTTCTATCCTCAGTTGATTAATGTTGCTGTATCTTTTCTGTGCACTTTCCATTTTATGAAAGAATTTGGTATTCTTGTCCCCCTCCTTGAGCCATTAAACTCTTGATTTCTATTTCCAAGATATTTCCTCCTTGATCAACTCCTCATATTCTAGTAAGACTTCAGCTTTCTTTATTGTTTCGTCATCTCTAAGCACTCCATTTTCCCTCTCTGTGTCCAGTCCTGCCATCTGTTCTAACAGCTTCTGTCTCTGCATTCCCAGGTTTCCATTCTCTTCCTTTTTCCACTCCTTGAGTTTATGTTTAAAGCTTTAAGTTTACAAGCCAGCACATAGTCAGGTTTCCCTGTATAATCGAAGGAAATCCACCTCTAACTCTATCCAAAAATCCCTCTGATTGTAGCCACCAATTTTCAAATTTAAAGTAGCTTTTATTTCTTTCCCAGCATCCTCCAGTCAATGCTATTGGGATATGGTCTGAGCTCAATCTTTGCAGGGGTATCTGCTTCAAGTTCTTGAAGCTATCATCCCATTCTCTCACTTGTTTCATTGAAAAAATTCACTCCAGATGTCGATGTACAGCCCACGTGGTGTGATGTACCAAAATCCCTAAATTGGTGAGATTTTGGTACCGTGTCGCAGATGTTCTCTGCTTCAGTCCGCTGGACAAAACCTTCTACTGGGTAAAAGGTTTCGTCATCTCAGGTGACTGCATATCTACTTTCCGGCGTAAATTCAAACCTTGGCTTGCTCTCTACCCAGATTCGGAAGTGGTATGTGATTCTGTCACAGGCAATAGACACCTCCCTTGGCAAGCTTCTCCCATCATTCTTCACCAAGATTCTCGCCCACTTCAAGTGATTTTTAAGTTCCATTTCTTCTTCCGTCGCGATCCATCCTCCACACATCCCCCTATTTCTTGGAAAACCTTCTTGGACCACAGATGTAAAGGGATCCCCACTGCTCTAATCCAGGTCTCGCCCACAGATGAATGACATGGGATGCACCCTGTTGTTTGACTCCACAAATCAAGTTGAAATTTTTTATTCTTCAACTTCCATTGACCTTGGATAGTTTGTTCCGCCATGTATCTATTGGGAAACTCAAAGAGAAACATGGCATTATTCAACTCATATATGTCGACTCCAAACACTTTTTTCCAGTTTGCAGAAGACCATTTCCTGATGTCCGACTTTGGTTTTTCCTTGTTCTCTTCGCTGCATTGACCGATGAGGCACCTCTTGAGTAGTTCTTCGTCCTAAGTTTTGCCTGGCTCAGATATCTGTATGTTCCCTTTTCTGTTATTGATCTCTGCCCCTCTTAAGTTCCTGAATCCCCATTTACTCTTTTGCAGTGACTTCGCATAAGGGTAGTCAGCGTCCATCATCCTTGAAAAGGACGTTTTCACATCCCTTCTCTGAAGCTTGGTAAACCTTTTGATCTTAGATGTGATGTCCAGCCACCCTGCATTTAATGTTAGCTCTGGGATAATTAAGCCTAACCTTCCCCCACTATTTAAAGTTATTAGGCTTATAGATTCCCATATTCATTAAACTTCCTTGTACAGAAATGTTCTGCCTCTCTTTCTTTAAGTTTCCATCTCTTAGTCTCCTTTTTTTGTTCCTTCGACGCCTCTTTCAGATAGAAGCAGATCCATTGCATAGCTTTCTTGCTCACAATTGACCTTCGCATCATCTTCCGGCTCCTTTCCACCCATTCATACCATTCAGACTTACCGTAGTCCATCTAGTAATATCGAATGACTTAAATCCAGCATTGAAATATATTATGTTCTCCTCCATCCTAATAGTCTAAGGTGTGAGCAATAATCACAGTGGATGATAGTTATTGGCTTGAAGGAAGTGGTACAGAATCTGGTGGTTGTCACGAGAAAAAAAAAAAAAAAAGACCTTTCACGCGCTGGCGCGTGTTGTCGGTGACCTGGCGGATCTAGTGGCGCGTTGTGAGTGCATGTTGAGTGTTTTGGAGGTGGGTTTTATGGGGTTGGGTCGCAGGTGTTTGGTGGAAGTAGTGGTGGAAAAAGATTGAAAGAAAAAGAAGGGAAAAAGAGAAATCCCGGGATCAGAAGGACCATTGGTGGGATTTTGGGACAGTGTAGTTTAAAATTCACATTTGGAGTGGTTCCTGGAAGATATCACTTGTCGACTAAGAATTTCAATGGACATTTGTGACACACAAAGAAGCCACAATGGAATTCTCTGTAATACCTTCAATTAATGAGCACTGTCGATCATGGAAATTTTAAATACATGCATAGTATCCTTCTTGTACAAATGCGTCATCACTTGGAGAACTTCTAAATCCAGTCACTTTCTCCAGAAGAAAAAATTAATGCAATCTCTAGCAGCCTACTGTTAACTCTCATTTAATTGGATCTAAGACTGAAGACTTAATATCTGAAGTAGCAAAACTGCACTTGAGGTTCTGAAGTAAATCCTAACCATCAGACTCATTTGAAAAATGACTAATAGATGCGACTAACAAACTTAAATCACTAACAGACAAACATTCATTAGAATGCACACCAGATGCTCAGAAAGTATCATAAGCACTGCAATGGCATACCTCCAACGAAAACAATGGTTACAACTCTATCCAATCACTAAAGTTAAACTATGCATCTTCAAGTTATAAGAAGAAAATTTGTAAGAATGCTGATTATATAGCAAAGTAATCTGAGTAGCAGTCACAAAAAAATGCAAGCACAAGAAGACTTAATATTTAGATATTACAGGTCGACATATTTGCATCTATTGAGAGTGCAATAATACAGTTACAAAGTAAAACCTTTATGAATTCACAAAACAAGATACCACATCTTTTGATGCATTTAAACATGGTATTACCAGCATGCTAGTATACGGAAAACAATGGCCCAGTCTCCTCCAGCAATTTCTATAGCACAACTACACCAAATAAAGATGCATTTAAGATGACGACACAAGCTATGCACAACCTACCAAACGAACCCTGTTTATCTCAAATCACCTTAAAAATACCGCAACTTGTGAAAATAAATTATTAGCGATATGTCGTTTCATATCTGCACAAACCTTGTATAGATGCTTCCATTTACAGACGCTATAGGCTGATACACATCTCCTGTGGGAATCTCCGACCAGTGAAAGTGTATCCGTCCACCACCTCCACCTCCACTACCACTGGAACTGCTACTACCTCCAATGCTTGACATGATGCCAGATTCACCAAGATGCAGTGATTTCAGATATAATAGAATACTTCCACCGGATCCGCCTCCAGGCCCTATGTACTGACCTCGAGTTAGATAATCTTTCTTCCTGAAGCTTTCTTCAAAGCTTTCCCCATCAGAGACAACTTTGCCTTTAACCGACAAAAACATCAGGGGATGCTCCCCTGAACCTATCACTGCATTCAAGTGGCAGCAGAAAAATAAGAAAGACAGAACAAATTAATAGAATTTCCAAAGATGGCTTACGGGAAAGCACTAAAACCATAATCATTATTCAACACAAATGATCAAACAATAACATGTAACATCACAGGCGTGTATGCACCCACCGGCAACCTTGAAAGACAGGAAGTATGGTGGGAAATTGCGGCAGTTGGAAGCTGATTCACTGGACCATGGATTCTAGGTGGTGACTTCAACTTTGTGAGGTATGATGACAGGGGTGTATGAACCCACCTTCAACCTTGAAAAACAGGAAGTCTGGTGGGAAATTGGGGCAGTTAGAAGCTTATTTACTGGACCATGGATTCTAGGCAGTGACTTCAACATTGTAAGGTATGCTTCAGAAAAGAGACACTGCTCCAGAACTTCCATTTACATGAATGACGCCTCTGATGTGATATGACGATATGGAGCTGATTGATCCTCAACTTGAAGGAGGAAGTTACACCTGGACTAGGGGAAATAATGAAAAGTCTTGGTTCTAGAATTGATAGAATTCTATACTCTACGGAATCGGGGGAAAGTTCAACAATGTAAAGCATGAATTGATGCCAAGAAATTGTTAAGATCATTCACCTTTTGCACTTACAAGTGGCAGCTGTGTTTATTCTAAATCCTATTTCAGATTTGAAAGACTTTCATCTCACACGGTTCCTAAGTGATAAAAGAAAGAAAAACCCATTTTCTTTTTTCTTTTTTTTTATTACCTTCCTCGCGTATGTATAAGACCGAATCCATTCAATTTCTAAAAAGGATTACTAATCCTTAACTTTTCGAGGAATACTTCATCGGTGATTGTGATGACTGATTTTTGCAATCTTTTCGACCTTGGCTACGTAGGAGCAAGTCAGAAAGATTGAGAAATAGAACCATCTGATTTAATTCGTTCTCAATATAAATGAAATGTAGAACCATAAATAGAAATCAAATATTTTTTGGATTCTTTATTTTATATTTTATTTTTAGTAAGTTCAACTAATTTCATTTCTACAAAACAGCTGATTAGCAAATTCTATAGGTATAGATTTTATGAATCAAAAAGAATGTGAAATTGTAAAATAAAGATACCAGTTAATAGAGAACATTTTCTTTTTTATGATTATTAATGTTTTTGTTTTATGGTATGGAAAAGAATCGCTTAACAAGATTACTGAGTTTGGCAACATCCAAAAAGACAGGCCCCTTTCTGATGGTGAAGTGGTTCAAAAGGCAAACCTAGTCAGAGAGTTTATGCTAAGGAGGAGATAGCTTGGAGGAAGAGGTAAAGGACACTGTGGATTAAACAAGGGGACAAGAACACTAAATACTTCCAAAGGATTGCAAATGTTCACAAGAGAGTCAAATCATACTGATAAGCTGGTAGTGGAAGGGAATGAATTAACCAAAGCTACAGACATCAAAAAGAGATGATTTCATTCTACAAGAAGTTGTACTCAGAAGGTGAGAATTGGAGACCATCAATACAACATAAATTCTTCTCATGTGATCAGCAGTAAGGAGCAAAAAGAATTGCAGAAATCTTTTAACGAAGATGAGGTCCTGAGGGGGCTCAAGGCCTGTGTTATTAACAAAGCACCAAGTCTGGATGGCTACACCATGGGTTTCTTGGTAAAGTGTTGGGAGATCTTAAAGGGGGGTGTGATGGCTACCATTCAGAACTCCCATTTTCAGGAAGTCTCTGAAAAGAACTTCAATGCAACCTACATTGCACTCATCCCAAAGAAGAATGGAGCTAAAGTAGTGACTGATTTCAGACCTATCAGTCTAATAATAGGAAGTGTGTACAAGTTGATTGCCAAAATTCTCACAGAAAGGTTAAAGAAGGTGATGTCAAACCTTACACAACAGATGGCCTTTTTGAGAGGCAGACAATTGCTGATATTGTTCTTATTAGAGTGTTTAGCCTCAAGTTTGAAGGACAAGATTCCAGGAATAACGTACAAACTGAATATATAGAAGGAATATGATCATGTCAATTGGAGTATTTGCTTGAAATTCTGCATCAAATGGACTTTGGGATGAAATGAGTAGATGGATGAAGTTCTGTCTTAGTACGGTCAGGTTCTCAGGTGTTGAAAAATGGTTCTCCTGAAGGATTCTTTCCAAATAGGGCTTTGAGACAAGGTGACCCATTCTCACCATTTCTATTCATATTAGCCATGGAAGGCCTGAACAGTATGCTCAAGTCAGCTCATATGAATAAATGGATAAGGGGTTTCAATGTGGCCAAAGAAGGTAGATAGATTGGAAGTCACTCATCGGCAATATGCAGATGACACTTTCATTTTTTGTGATGCAAAAGATAGTCAACTAAAGTATCTGAGAATAATCTTATCCTATTTGAGTCAGTTTCATGGCTTCACATCAATTGAAGAAAATGTCTCACTTTTCCAATCCATTGTGTCAAGAACACAATAATTAGTAAGCATTTTGGGAGGGGAAATAGAACAGTTACCATCAACATATATGGGCATGCCTTGGAGAGCCAAGCAAACTCGAAGAGATTTGGAACAGAATGATGGAGAGATGTGAGAAAACTCTCTAGGTGGAAATCACAATATTTTTTTTTTTTGGAAACGTGTAACATTGTATTCTACAGCATTAAGGGCACGTCGGCTACCTTCAAAAGTGACAATTAGAGGCTTCCTATCAAATCTAAAATCTGATCTACATCTTCTATACAAAGTTGTTTACACCAAAAAAGTAGAGATACTATACAATTCCTTTTAACTTTGTGCATGAAATTGGACCTACCTTCAAAACATCTACCATTTCTTTCCCACCATACTGACCACCAGATACATGATGGTATTAGCCTCCACAATTTCTTTTGACTCTTACTACCTCATCTTCTAACCAAACAACTCAACAGGTTTGATGTACGCCCTGGCATTGTCTAGCTCATACTTCTGATATTCAGGAATCACAATATTAATCCAGAGGTGATAGATTGGTTTGATCAACTCTGTGATAGATGCATTACCAACTTACTTGATGTTTGTGTTTCTCCTTCCTGCCAGGTAGAAGAAAGAATAGTTGCACCAAGGATTTTTGTGGCATGGTAAAAAGGAATATAAAAGCTTCCATCTGGTCAAATGGAAAACTTTATTAATGTCCAAGAAAACAAGGTGGACTAGCCAACAGAACAAGAGTCTACTCATGAAATGGTTGTGGAGATTTCCTTTGAAAGATCAGTCCTTTTGGGGAAAGGTAATACAAGCCAAGTATGAAAAGGAAGGGTCCTGGAAGACTAAGGAAGTTCGTTCTACATATGGAACCAGCTTATGGAGATCAATTAGGAATCTATGGCGTGGTTTCTTTATAAAAACTGGTTTCAAAGTGAACGATGGCAGGAAGATCCGTTTCTAAGAAGATGACTGGCTAGGGAATGGAAGTCTAAGTGTTTATTCCCAGATATCTATCAACTAAATCAATAGCAGATGTCTACCCTTCAAGAAGTATGGTCTGAACATGGACGGAACCAAACCTATAGAAGATTGATGCAAGACTGGAAGACGGAGAGATTAGCTGAGCTCTATGGCACAATTGACCCATTTTTAGGGCTCAAGGAAGAGAAGGCACCCTCAGATGGAATTGCTAGAGTAAATATATTTCACTGTCAGTTCTGCTTAAATAGATATGAACCAGCTTGGTAACCAAGTCAGTTTTTTACCTTGAAAACTTGTATGGAAGGTAAAAATTCCATAAAAAGTGATTGTCTTTACTTGGTTGGTGGTAAAGGACGTTGTTCTTACACGAGAATCTCATGAAGAAGGGAATCCAGATGTGTCCAAGATGTTTCTTTTGTGAGCAACATCCAGAGACAATCAACCATCTGCTTCTACATTGTGAAGTGGTTGGCCAGTTGTGGAATCTTTTTACTAGTTTCAAAGGCATAAGCTAGACTGTTCCTGTAAGAATAGAAAAAGCCCTTGTAAGCTGGAATCTGGAAGGTAGTGGTAGTACTGATAAAAGCGGGTGGAGAATTGTCCCAGCAGTTATATGGTGGACCATATGGAAGGAGAAGAATTCTAGATTCTCTGAGAACAAGAGTAGCCCATTACACATGACTAAAATGAACTGCATTATTACTTTTTGCTATTGGTATAGTTCTAAGTATGTAGATGATCCTGTGGCCATTATAGACATAATAGAATCCTTATAAGATGAAGGATCTACAGACAGTTTCTCCTCTTTTTTATTCTCTTTTGAAGGCTAATCCTAAACTTGAGGAGGTAGGATATATTGTAAATTTTTTAATACCAGCATTGCACTGATGATTAATATACAAAATTTTACCTTCATGAAAAAAGAAAAAAACATCAGCATGTACCAGCATGAAATTTGAAAAGCACCGGGATAACATACGCACCAGAAATGATATAGCTTTCACGAGTTACATGCAATCAACTGAAAGAACTACACTTGATACTGGCTTTAAACAAGTAAAAGCACACAGTAGTTTGACAAAGAATTTGTTGCAAATGTGATATTTTACTCCGACATTTGGAAAAAAAAAATATCACAATTAAAAATGTACATTTTCTTGTTCATCAACGCTTTAGTTTGAAATAATCAGCAGAGCTTAAAGAAGTGAAATGAGCTTAGAAGAACAATCTATAACTTTTATAACTTTGTGTAACCTCTTTAATCTTTTCAGTCAACCTTTCTCAAGCAAATTCACATGGTCCAAGATAGTTGGTTTGGAACAATCCAATTGATTACATGATCCACGCTCCATTCTCTTATCAAAGAAAAACAACCAATCATTTTATCAAACAAAAGTACTTGGACCCTCGTGAAGGAAGCAACTACAAGCTCAAGATTGGAGAGGATCAGCAATGAAAGGAAGGCAACATGAAAGATGACCTCTATGAGTAACACCCCAAACTTTCAAGCTAAGATTTGAACAGTTTTACATATGTGGTTACGCCCAAACCTAATGATTTTCAACTTAATCCAAGGTGGTAAATTCATGTATTAAGTGTGAGAATAGTGTTAGATGTGAATAAAGACAACTTCAAATGATCATATCTCCTAAACTATGAGAGGAGTTGTGTGGCTCATTAACCTATCAAATTAAAGCTCTCTCAGTCTAGTTTCCAGTGCAACAAACCTCTCGTAATCCGAAGTCGGAGCAAAAAGTTATGATCATTTTACTAAAAAGACGAAGAGCAGTAGACTTTGTGTCAGGCTACTAGGTGTATGCTTCTGCATAAAGGGTTATGCTCTCCACATATACAGAGTGCAAGGACATCTTTTTTCTCGATTTTTCCCATTCTTTTCAACCCTAAGTTGGTTTTCTCGCCTCTCCTCTTCCTCCAACATCTAGGTATATTCCTTTTATATATTTTAATATGATCTTAGCTATTCCTAATCATTAATAACGAATTTCTAACAAAATTCCACTCTATAATTCAAAGGTTTTCAAGAAAATTAAATCAAGATCTTCAAGAACCCAAATTTTAGAATTCAAGTTAAGAACTCAGGGTTTTCTCCTCCGGCTCAAGAAACTCAAGTGGCAGCTCAAGTTTTCGGTCCCAAACTTCGTAATCAGGTATGTGGGCTCTTCAATGAGAATTTCCTTTCATTCCCCCACTTTAATTTCAAGAAAGCTATTTCAATTAAGTTATATTACATGATTTAATTAGGGATTATATCCAAGGTTCATATAAAGCATTGAAGTTAAATTTTTATATGCATGTCCATGATTCTTAATCTTAATATCATCGTTTGTGCATGAGATTCAAGGCAACATTTCATGTATATTATTAAACCACGATTTCTTCGAGATTTCCCGATTCCTTGACCATGACCTCATGCTTTTATGAACATCCCTCTGTGTATGTTTATGAATTTAATAAACCTTATGAAAGTGGTAAAAATCTCATCAATCATGTATAACTTGTAAATCTTACCAGGACGACGAATCTTATGATAAAAAATAAGGTTTTTAAATGTCACAGAATTATATTAGCGGCACAGAGTGGTACTATTGGCACTGTTGGTACTATTGAGGCACGAACCCTGCATATTAATTGGGTAGCGCAGAGCCAGTTGATTTGGCACTAAGGGTCTGAGACCCCAATTGATTTGGCACTAAGGGTCGAGGACCCCACTGATTGGCACTAATCGGGCGCGGTCCCCACAGTTGGCACTAACGAGGCATACCTTCTGGTACAAGATAGCACTATTCAGATTTACTTTTTTAGCACCCCTACGCATTCATTCTACTCGCATTATTTGTATTGTCATGCTTAAGGGAGGAGTCACGGTGAGTTTTGTTGTGTTGTTTGTGCCTACTGGCGGGATGGGGCGTCAGGTAGGTTTTTGGTGTGTTTCTTTTCTGTTTGTAGCCAGTGGTCTTAAGGGCCATTTGGGTTATCTTTAGCTCTTTATC
Source organism: Withania somnifera (assembly GCA_039654485.1). NCBI lineage: Eukaryota > Viridiplantae > Streptophyta > Magnoliopsida > Solanales > Solanaceae > Withania > Withania somnifera. Next base: position 9,136,816 of record JBDJHY010000106.1, on the reverse strand, counting down.
TTAGTTACTTTTACTTTCACGCTCTTTTACTTGCAGTACTTTTGATGGTTGTATTGGTATTAGTACTCGGCTGGAATTCAAGTATGCCTTTTGTAGCTCGTCTTTAACCTTACGCGGTAGTTGGTTACTCCTATGCGACAGTTGCGCTTATTTTACTGTTTAGTTCCCGTGCTTCCATTCGTTGATAGTGTTAGTACCTGTTCTTATTACCTATCAGTTATTTTATTACTGCTTTCTTATCATTGTTGACCTGTTTTACTTTCCTCGCCATTTCTTTGCTTGTATTTTATTTTAGCCCGGTCGGCCTATGATGCCTACTAGGTACCCGTGTTTGGTACTCATGCTGCACTTATATACCATTTTCGTAATGCAAATATCGGTAGGAGTTATGGGGGCGCCGAGATCGTGCTGGGTAGATATTGCTGATCTGCAGAGACTACAATGAGCTTTGCCGTCCGAGCTGATCATGGCTTCCATGTTGTTTAGCATGCTTCACTTTTGTTCATAGCAGGCCCTGCGTAGTGCTATTTTGTAGGGGCTGTGTATTTGTACATACACTTCCTTTGGATTCTCTGTTTAGCAGTTCCTTATGCCATTGACATCAGGTTTTGGGATTTGGGTTGTATATACTTCTTTCTTCTTCCGTTGTTGTTTATGTATTTGGTTATGCCTTTACTTAAACTGTTATTTAGCATTTATTGCTCATTGCGAGTAGCTCCGAGCTATAGGGACAGGCTTGTCTACGGGAGGGTTGTAGACGCCATCATGACCCGAAGATTTGGGTCGTGACATATATAATTGCATATTATTTGTAAAGAACCATATACTTTGGCAGACTTTCTACTTATGTATATAACTCAGAGGGGGGGAATCTGAATGAGATATCTTTCCCTAGAAATTTAAGTACTTAGAGGTGGATAATTCATCCAATAAAGTATGATATATTTTGGAGTAAAACAAGATTAATGTAGAGTTGGTCTGACCTCACTCGAATGTATGACTCTTGCTATAGATCTGACAAAAAGAAGTGGCATTTACAAGTTATTATCGTGGCCCTTTTGCATTTATGCCCACGCATGCCACGATAATGATTCTGTAACATATGGAGGAAACTTCATCTCCAAAAAGTAGATTTTTATGGTCGGATCATATGAAGAATTTTCAACTTTTAATACAAAATGAGTAAAGCACTAGATGTTTATGCAATTTGCTTCATTACCAAGTATAATTTATCATCGTCTCCAGGTTGCTCACTTCTCATATACAGAAATATCAGATGCTTTAATTATGATAAAGCTACCACAAGGAAGAAAGTGGAAGCTGGGGATTATAGTCAAGAAGACAAACTCAAACTTACCCAGAACACCACCACCAGAAGTTGATCCCGCTAGGCTACTAGTCCCACTTCCACTGCCCAGTTCACATGGCAAATTGGGATTTCCATATGTGATGCCACCCCTGATGCAGCTTCCATTATAATATCCATATCCGCCTTCACCACCATGACCAGCACCACTACCAAGACCGTTGTTCAGAACCTTTCCTTGGCCAACTCCCCCAGGGCAGCCTGTGGAGACGACAAAATGGAATAAGTGAAGCAATGGGGTTATATGTTAAGTCGTGCAAGTAAGCCTACCTTTGGAGATAAGAAAAAGTAAATTGTAGTAATTTTATTTGTTTGACAGATAAAATATTGAAATTTGCATCTAAACTTTGGGGTTTTTTATATAAGGTGAATTTGACTTTTAACAAAGGAATTTGAAGTCTCAAAGTGTTGAATAGTATATATCATTAGTATTTCTCAAGTTCATCAAACATTTTAAATATCCTAAAGATGGAAGTGAGATTCATTTGATCTGAGCAATCACTAAACCCTGTCTAAAGAAAGCCTATAGATATTAAATACAAGGGAAAACTTAAGACAATCATATTAAATATGAACTTGAGGAAATTAAAATCAGACCCATTCCCGATGTACTAATCACTCCATAAGGTTCCACATCTATAGTCCTTGCTCTGTGGAAATGAACAACAGATCCTTCTATGAGGCCTTCAACAAGTATATCTTCAACTCGACAGATCTGCAGATAAAGGAAGTATTAGAGTTGCAAACACGTAATGTACAATCTATGCACATATCATATATAGATTTCTGCTTTGGTACTGGGCAAATAGTGGCACCTGTAAAGTAAAGGACAGTGAAGAGTTCACGTTGCAATCTTCAGGAGGGTGGAGCAATTCAAAAGGACAACCTGGACTATCACAGTTTAAGCTCGGTTTCCTAACAAGCACCAAATATCCCATTAGCAAATCAAAGAAGCATCTTGGGAAAGAGATAATAGTTAGAAGGAACAAGGAGTAATTGGGAACTCACACAGCATCAGCTGTTGCATTTCGTGAAGGACCACGTAAAATGGATCCTGGCCCAATCTGCATGCAGTAAGAGAAAAGTAGTCAAGATATTAAAAAAGAGTAATAATACACAAAACAAAATGATCAACTCAAACTACATGAGGTCCCGGAACTGGAATACCAAGCTCCTCAAATCTAAGGAGCTGAGGGAAACAAAGACCAGGTGAAAACCTGAGCAAAAACTATGCTAAGTTACCACCTTGCTAGTGAGACAAGTAGAACACTAACAGCGGAAACACATGTATGTGTAGACTATAGCATACATCATCATTCCTCAGAAGTTCACAGAAAAATGGCGATAAAAAGGAAATTACTAACCACAATATAAAAATCCATATGCCATATACTCGTACCAGAACACACATAAGATCAAGGGACGAGGAAAAATCAAGTTTGACGAGATGGGAAGTATAGAACCAGTTAGAAATCTATTGCACAACAACAGGACATGGGACAAGATTTCTGCTCACGTTTATACTGTAAAACAAAGACAGCACTAGTCTTTGAGCTTCAATAGCATCTCCTGGTCCAGATAAATTCAGTAACCCCTGCCCGTGAACTCCAAGATTTGCATTCGAACGAATTTGGGATGACTCCTGCATAAGATTGCATTCAGAAGACATCTCAAATGAACAAGTACAAGATGACAACAAAGAAAACAGGTATCGGGAAAAGTAA
>JBDJHY010000106.1:9076756-9089780 GCA_039654485.1 Withania somnifera | reverse complement strand
TCAACCTATCAATAATAACCCAACAAAACCATGGCTGCGAGAAGTCTGAGGTAATCCTGAATTGAAATTCATAGTGATTCGTTCCCACTTCCACTCGGGAATGAGAAGTCGTCGCATCAAACCACCACGTCTCTGGTGCTCAAAATTAACTTGCTGGTAGTTTAAGCACCGAGAGAAAAACTCTACATTATCCCTCTACATACCACCCTACCAGTAAAGCTTTCTCAAATCCTTATATATCTTCACAACACCTGAATAGATGGAATATAAGGAATTGTGGGCCTCATGAAGGATCAACTAAACCAAATCACCAATTCGTGGATCAAAAATTATCCCTCACACCTCATAATACCATCGGAATCCAAAGTAGCCCTCTGGGGCTCACCCTTCAATAATCAATCATGAATGGAAACTAAGTCTGGGTCCTCAAACTGTCGCTGTTGAACCTGATCAATCAATATAGAATAGGACTCAACACTAGCCGATACACTACCTGAATTTGTAAGATCAAGTCTAACCAATCGGTTATCCAAATACTAGAGTTCTAAGGCTAACGGCCTCTCAGAATCTGATAAAGCTTCCAAGCTACCTATACTTATTATCTTTCAGCTCAAGGCATTTGCTACCACGTTTACCTTTCCTGGATGATACAAAATAGTAATGACAGTCCTTCAGAAACTCAATTCACCTCTGCTGGCGAGAATTAATCTCTCTTTGACTCATAATGTACTGGAGACTAAGATGGTAGAGGGAAATCTCACAATGAACCCCATAAAGATAGTGGCGCCAAATCTTAAGAGTGAAGACTACCACTGCCAACTCCAAATCATGAGTGGGGTAGTTGTGATCGTATGCCTTTAGCTGTCTTAAAGAATAAGCAATAACACAACCCTGTTGCATCAATACACAATCAATAACAACACCAAAAGCATCACAATATACCAAAAAACTGACCCTTAACCGATAAAGTCAAAACAGGAGCAGATGTCAAGATAGTCTTAAGCCTCTAAAAAATAAGCCTCACACTCATTAGACCACTATAAAGGAACCTCATTTCTAGTCAGTTTGTTCAATGGCACTATGATGGAAGAGAAACCCTAAAAACATCACACGATAATACCCAACAAGCCCAATAAAACTGCGAACCTCGGTAGGAGTAGTCGGTCTCGGCCAATCATGAACAACTGCAACCATAGTCGGATCCACCATGATACCCTACTTGGGCACCACATGTCCAAGAACTAAAAATGACTCGAGTTAAAACCTACACTTTGAGAACTTGACATAAAACCAATGGTCTCTCAAAGTCAGAAGAATAATCCACAAGTGCCTCTTATGATCCTCTCTACCCCTCAAATACATTAGGATGTCATCAATGAATATAATCACAAAGGAGTCAAAATAGTGTCTGAACACACGGTTTATTGAGCCCATAAAGGTTGTGGGGGCATTGGTCAACCCAAAATACATCACTAGGAACTCATAATGACCGTTAATCATCCTAAATATTGTCTTAGGGATGTCCTCCTCTCTAATCCTCAATTGATGGTAACCAAACCTCAAATTAATATTAGAAAATATAGAAGAACCCTGAAACTAGTCAAACATATCATTAATCTAGGGTATAAGATACTAATTCTTCGTAGTGAATACATTAGGTTTCTTGTAATCAATATACATTCGTATGGAACCATATTTCTTCTTCACAAAAATCATGAGAGTGCCCCCTGTCTAATAGATCCTAAAGCTGAGTCTTAAGCTCTCTCAACTTAACATACAATAGGGGAAATAGAAATGGGTCTTGTGAGCAGCTCTAACTCAATACCAAAATCAATGTCTCTCTAAAGTGGTAGGCTAGGGAGGCCGGTCGTAAAAAACTAACCACAGGTACCGACTCCGAAGATGAAGTATCAACACTCACATATCTAACATATGCAAGGTAGGCCAAATAACCACGAGAAACTAGATGGCTAGCCTGAAGGCAAGAGATGATCCCCGATGGTATGCAACTAACTGAACCCTGCCACATGACCGGAGATGTACTAGGCACAACTAAGGTCACAGTCTTGGAATAATAATCCATGATCGCGAGATTTGGGTAAACCACTCCAAGCCCAGTATAATTCAAAATCCACCATATCTAACAGAATCAAATCAGACCAGGAATCAAAATCCCCAGTAGTCACAGAATAGGATTCCAAAACACTATCCATACTAAAAAATCACCTACTGGGTAGAAATAGATAAATGCACAGGCAACGACTCACTAAAAAAACTCAAACACGAAATATAATATGAAGACACATAGGATCATGGATCAAATAGCATCGAAGAGGCCTGGTAACACACAAAAATGATACCTATAACAACAACATTAGAGGCCTCTACCTCAGGTGTACCTGGGATAACATATTAATGTCTACAACCACCACCACAAGCACCCTCACGATACACGCCCCTACCATATTGAGGAGCACCTCTAGTTGGAGTACCACCACTGAGGTGGCACTGCCCTAACTGGTTGAGCCGGAATAGGAACTAGAGCAATAGAAGGCTGAACAATAGTATGAATTATACCCCTCTGCGAATAGCCACAAGGCCTACGAACCCAAAGTAACATCCCTCGATGACTAACCTTCAAAAGTAAACCTCTGTGAATCACTGCTAGAAGTCTGTAAAGAAACCTGTACAGGATGATTAGACTGCCCTAATGTTGATTCTGAGACGGGGTCTTACCCTAAGATCCTGAACTTCTACTACCAAATATAGAAACATTGAACCGACCCTGATAACGTTGCCTTTATCCACCCTAGCTCTCTCCTCACGACTAAGACCCTCAATTGTTTGGTTATGCTTAAGAATATCTTTGAAAGATGCCCCGGTAGCAACCAATATCTCTGTAGTCTGATGATTATTAGTATCCAAACTAAACACAAAAAGATGGATCCTCTCTGTCTCAATCGATATATAAATGGCCGCATACTCATACAACTATGAAACAGGGCCTCATACTCGATCACAGTCAAGAACCCTGCTGAAGCCTAAGGAACTCCTTCCTTCTCTAATCCTGATCTTTGTAGGGGATATACCGCTCCAAGAAAGCATCACAAAAATAACTCCAAGAAATTGGAGTAGGATCAACTGACTTTTTCGTAGAAAAGGACCTCTAACACTGCTTGGTGAGGCCTGATATACAGTAAATCTACACCATGAGACTCCAACAGGCTAAGGTTTTGCAACCCCTTTTGACATCTGTCAATAAAGTCCAGAGTATCCTCACTTGAAGTACTAGTGAACCTAGGCGGATGCAATCTAAAAAATCTACCCAAGGCTTTCTGATAAGAATCAGACATAGGCCGGTGTGAAGGCATAGACGGAGCAATAAAAGGAACAGATACTACAAGTTCTGACAGAGCATAGGTCTGTGATAAAGGCATCTAAACTTGATAGGCTAAAATAGCTGGTGCTACTCCCAAACCAATAGGATAAGATGACACAAACAACAGTACTCTTAAACCAAAAGAATTCAAGGCTGGAGTCTGAACCCTACGTATCGGCTAAACCGACAATACCCAAAAGATAAAGTAAAAAATATCTCAAGTCTGGAGTTAGAACCAGCACTGAAGATAGCATAGGAAAAAATGAAGTTGGTCTCTACACCTCATGTGGCTACTGAACTGGTATAGGCTCAAGCTCAATATCTGCAGCTCTGATAGGTGAAACAACTCTATTAGGTACCGCTACTCTAGCACTTCCTCGACCTCTATATCTACCATAAGCTCAACCTCTACCTCTTCCTCTAGCTTGTGGTGCAACAGACTCATCATCTCCCGACACTGTCGATGATTGTATACGTGTCATCTGCAAAAGAGTGAACAAGAACAAATGAGATATCAAGATACTAACTAGGATATAACACTTGAAATAGAAATGTAAAGAGAATGAATTCCTTAGATGTCACTATAGCCTCCCAAAGATAGGATATGGACGTCATCGTACCAGATTTATAGGACTCTGCTAGACACTGTCTCATATACTAAGGATACCAACGAACCTAGCACTCCGATACCAATTTATCATGATTCGATTTTCAATAATCATGAGGGCACCTACAACCCATCATAGGCGAACCACCCAAAGAGTTCAAAGAGATAGAATACATAACCAAAGCAGAAGAATAATCATAGATGTATAAGGGGCAAGGGATAAGCAAAAGTCTAAAACAATAAAATGAAACCCCAAAACTTGATATCCGATACATAAGCCACTAATATGAGTATAAGCCTGAAATAAGATACAATATTTGCCTCAAATACAAATGAAAGCAAAAGAATTAAAAGAAAAGATAAATCTAACTCTAAGCACCAGGAACCGTCCTCTACCTCAGGAATGAATAATCAGCATGAACTAAGAGGATCAACGGTGTCCACTCGTACTCGGGTCTGCATAAAAAAATTCAGAATGTAGTATGAGTACCAAATAACCGGAGCAATATGGTACCCAGTAGGCATCATCAGCCGACTGGGCCCATATAAGAACAAAAACAATAAATAGACAAATAAGAAAAATAGGTCACAAAAATCAACAAGTAAAGCATATACATAGGAACTAGCTAACAAGATATAAGCAAGCATATATCCTAGAAAACTAGCTAATAATAAGGGAGATTCAGGCAAACAAAGGAGAGAACCTACCTAAATCCATGATCAACTAATAGGATATAAATAAAGACAACAAAAATGACGGTATATCGGTATTTTGAACGAAAAAACTCAGTTCAACAACAAAAATGCAAAATCCTAACTTTTTGAGCTAAAATAAAAACGAAAAGGTTAAATTAAAGAAAGAGAAAAAGCTAGAGAAAAAGAGTTCGTCGGAGACATAGGATTTGCCGGAGACACGGGGTTGAGTTTGCTAGCGAAACAAAAAATCGAAGAAAGTTTAGGCTGAGAACCGTCGAGGTTGAGAGAAAAGAGAAGGGGAGAGAATGATGAGTGAGAGTGAAATTGGGGATGAATGTCAACGGTTTGGGGGTTGATTTTGTTTTTAATTTTGAATTGTTAAGTTGGGGCTTTTTTGTATTTTTAAAAGATTAATAGTTTTCAAAATGTTAATTAAGTTCACAATTAGGTTAATGAAATTTTTTAAGACAAGTTTGACTAACCCAATATTAATTTGGCAATTTTTCAAAGATGACCAAATTTAAAAGTAACTAAGGACTTATATAGCTAAAGTTTCAAAATTACAAAACGTATCAAAAGGACAAAATCTCGCCTTACCGTGGCTAATCTGTACAAAAACCGCAGTTAAAATTCAACATATATATATATATATAAATGCAATTTGTATATGTATGCCTTTATATATACAAAAACTATGGCTGCATACATATATAAAAAATTATGGTTGCATATACATGTACAAAAATCGTGGCTACATATACATTTACAAAATCGTGGTTACATATACAAAATTTATATGTATATAAAAATTTATATAAAAACTTGTGGTTACATACATATACAATTTGTATATGTTTGTCGAAATTTAGCCATAGTTTAACCGTGGCTATAAAGTGAAATTTAAATAAAATTGTAGTTATATTATGTAACTATATCAAACTATAGCTGTGTAATGTAATTTAAACTCAATGGTTTCTATGCCATATAATTTTTTCTATTTATTTCAACACTTAAAAACACCTTCAGCCTAATTTTCTCCTGTATATGGGCATATATAAGACCTTTTATTAAAATTATTTTAGACCACTTACTTTATTGAGACCCTTTTAATTTAGAAAACAATTCTAAAATTTAAAAAATGAATCCACGTCCTATTTTATTTTATTGTGAATTTGCAGATGGGCTGTTATAACATCTAAGCTTCCGGGAAGAAAGACAATGATGTGAAGAATCATTGGAATAGCAAGTTGAGGAAAAGCTTTCAGCAAAAAAAGCCAACTTTGATGATGATTATGATGATAACAAGCAAGTTTTCAATTCCTCGTCTAAGCTTTTAGGGAGAACAGACAATGATGGGAAGAATCATTAGAACAACAAATTGAAGAAGAAGCTTTCAGTAGCGAAAGCCAACGTTGATGATGATCATGATGATATCAAGCATGTTCTCAATTTCTCAAAAGCAGCAGCATATTCTCTAATGAAATTTCTATTTCATTTTCTAGGTAGGACGATGACGACGACGACGACGACGACGACAACGATGCTACTGATGATAAAGAAATATCCAAGATTCACCGAGGACCACTCCAAGATTACCCCTTTCATAGAACGATCAATGACATCTTCTTCACTTGATGATCTTGTATTGTTTGAAAGCTACTTCCAAATGGATTCAAACACTGATGAAATTATGGGTTGCAATGGCATATGGAATTTTTCAGCCACGTTATTTTACATATTAAATTTATCTAATTTCAGTGTTTGAACCTTGTGTTTTTACCTTTCTACCTTCAGGCACTCATTATTAGACTGATGGCATTGCTTGTTTATTGTGGGACAAATAGTTATGTCTGGCACCTAATAAAAGGTGATACAAAAATTTCGTAAGGTAAAACAAATATCAAACCATTTTAATGAGCAAGACCGTATAAGAATTGGGGAAGTACGACAATCTAGGTCTAGTATTACTTTGATTTAGCTATGTGAACATTAGTGGTTAATTTGAACTACGGTCACAAGCTTTGCTTCCCTCCTAAAATTCTCAACACTAATAGTTTTCACTCATCTGCAGTAACATAACTGGAGTAGCAATTCGATGAGTTGGATTAAATTTGGATGGATTAAACGGGTCAAGATAACAAATAAGTGAACCCCGAAGTCCAACGGTATCATAGAATTATGTTAGGTACCATATAAGTAGGCCTGAGAAAATCCCTATATAACTTCTTTAATTTCTCAATAAAGAGCAATATGACCAAGAGTGGTTCGAATATATATAAAAAGAATTTATTTTTTAAACTTCTTACTATTAGACAGTTTCCATAAATCTCATAAAAAGTACTCATCCAAGCCATAGGAGCATGTACATATGGAATACGAGAATTTCCACCTTATTGAAATTCAACCCGACCCAAATTTTCTTAGATCAAAATGAATTGGTTCAAAACAAGTCAAGTAAAATGTTATAACTCAACCCATCCAAGTTTAATAAATTTTAATTGCTTTATTTTTCCTTTTATAAATATCTAGTACCTAGTATTTTTTTTTATTATGACTATTTATATATCAAATAAAGAAAATACTTTTAGAAATATTTTGACAAAAATCTCAAAAATCAATTTGGGCACATATTCTGAAATGATTGAGCTAATATAAGGATCAATAATTAATCCAAACTTAAATGAGTTTATCAAATTGAATTTAATTTTTCCACTTAAAAATAGCAATAAGTGCTTCTAATATTTTAATTTTGAGGAGAATGTTTACTGAGCATAAGTCAATATTAAAACGCTGAAGTCCTGAAAATTGGTTTAGAAATGCTTCAGGACATCAAAAGCAGCAAAGCGTTTTTCTCACTTCAACTTCACATAGAATGTAAACTCATCATCTGCTGTCATTTATACAGGCACTTCTGATCCTACATGCATCCCTAGAATACAAAGCCTCCAAGGTATTACCCTTCATCATAAGAATAAACCAAGCCTTTACACTGTCTCGTGGGAGGCAACGAGAACTGCAAAAATACACCAAAGGGAACAGTCAACAAAGTACACACTCGAAATCCATCATCAAGACTGCAATCACTCCAGCTGCATCATTGCAGTGATTTGCATGAATATGAAATGGAATGAAAATGAAAACACGCTCCAATGATCATGAACTTTAGTGTCATTTAATATCAAAACAGCTTTGTCGAAACATAGCACATCTATATGAACAAGACAATAACTAGTATCTCTCGCATTTTTTATACTCATAAACAATCCTTCTGAAAAGCGAGAACGAATGTCTCCAGTTAGAAGCAACAAAAAGGAATTAGCAAAATTGCAGGATGACCATTTGATGACACAATTTTGAGGGAAATTATTTGTACGCTGTGATCTGTTTATGGGACACCAAAGGCTCCTTTCCTGACATGGGGTTTCCAAGAGGCTAAAGAACAAAATGAGAAAGAGAATAGTTGCTTGAAATTTTTAGTTGCTTCTCAAGAGTCAAGAAAGGAATCACATTAGCAAACTAAGAGAAAATGCAAGGCATCTAATTCCGTTCTACTCATTTATTCTGTTAATCCATATCCAAAACCAGGAGGTGAAAGTACATGAGTCGGACAATTTCTTTTCAATTTAACAAGTCTGATTGCAGAACAGTCATACTCGCTAAGCCCAATTTGAAATTCCTTCGCCAACTTGAGATCATACAAGTTAGAAACCAAAGGGCCATATCAATCGAGTAATAAATAATCCACATATAAGTGATGAAACTGGATACTAGTTACCATCCACGAAACCCCAGAGCCAGGGACCAGCACTACTGCAAGCACACCAACAAAGGGAATAAAACATATTACTGGAAGCGTAGACATGTCTAGAAGTGGCATGGCTCAGCTGTAATTTCCCATGTAAACAGAAATATATGATCAGGTACTTCAAAATTTTATTTTGTTATCTGTTGTTTGGGTACTACATACTGTCTCTTGTACTTCTATTACGTCCTTTTGTAGACAGTTGTTTACAGATACGGATAGCATACACTCTATCCTTCCCAAACCCCACTTTTGTTGGAATACACAGGGTATGTTGTTGTTGTACTTCAAAATTTTAAATACAAAAATCAGAAGTTCCTTGACACAACACTCAGTGGCAACAGAGGAACGTGAAGGGAAATGACCTGTTCAAAGAGCCATTTCAGCCTGCAAAGCAGCAAGCTCATCTTCTTCTGTCTTCTGAGCAGCAGGACGTACTTGTTGCCTGCCAGCAGGTATATTAATTGGCGCAGCAGGAGCAGTTGTAGCAGGCTGAAGGAGCTGTTCCTCCAATTCAGCCCCCTCCAGTTCTTCAAGTTCTGCCTCCAATTCATCCTGCAGAAAGATACATGCTAATTCTTGTCCTGAAAGAGTAAATTATAAAAATATTTAACAATGCAAAGGAATAAGTCAGAGATACTTCATCAAAATCAGCAGCTGCACCAATTGGTGTTGACAATGCTTCCTGAATCATCTTCATATTCTCAGTCTGCTCATTGATCTCGTCCATTGTTTTGTCGACATCGTCAATATTCCTGAAAAACAGAATGCATTCACTTATAACAGGGACAAAACCCTGAGTTAAAAAGAAAAACATAACAACCCAAACTAATAACTAGCAAATATTGGAGATTGATCTTGACGAATAAGAAATACACGGGTGACATATACAGATAACATATTGCGTGGTTGTGGATGATACAAGAAACTGAACTCATGAAAGCACGTTACAAGGTAAATTTGAAGCTTTAACATGCATCGAGCAAAAAGTCCCGCCTTGAAGATCTCTCATTTCCCACTTTGATTAGTTTGTATTTTTCTGAAACTTTTCTCAGCAGATGTTCGTATCAACAGAAGAAAAACCACTAAATAGCACTGCACACATAGCATATGAAACTTACGTTGCCTTTTGCATAGCTTTCATCGCAGCTGCTCCAGTTCTTAAAGCATCAACAGTCTCTGTTGTGGCTTTTGCACCTTCTAACATTATCATCTGAAACCAAGACACAAATAAGTGAATTCAGAACGTCGTCTCTTCATGCTATTGTGATACAGGGTCGTGCAAAGAATCCGAGATGTAGGAAAATATGACGAGCACCTGATCATGAATACGCAATTGAAAGTTTCCAAGCTGCTCAATTTGCTGCTCATAAAGCCTTTTCCTTTTCAGACATTGTATTGCCGCTAAAATTAAAAGAAATCCGTTACTGCAGTTAACGGACTAAGTCTAAGAATTTAGCAAAGGCATGATGACTCAAAATACAAGAACATGAATCACAACACCATCCTATAATATAGTATGCCCTCGCAATGCTAAAGGCAGTGAAAACTGAAACCCGTGTTCGTGAGCGAGAATGATAGCTATTCAGTGTAACTCAGACCCAACACACTAGCATGAGCTGGTATGAGCATTCAACCATGTTTGTTCCTTTTGTTTAAGGCAGAAATATCCAGTAATACAGGAAAATGAAGTAAGATATCCAGAATTCAAACGGATCAGCCACGATCAAATGCAGTTTTCATTGACTGCATCCCTAAGCTTCTATCATTCTCTAACCAGTTCTTTCGGAGGAAATACATTAGTATCTCTAAAAGCATTGTATAGTTACCCGTGGTATTGTATTGTATGGTTTGTATCAGTACGATGTTTGTTTTGATTGTAATTTAAAATAAATGGAATGGTATAGATTAATCCATGGTTAAATAACCATGAAAAGGCTCATTTTATATTACCACCAATTTGGTGGTATCCCATGGTAATTTAATTTTTCTTTCAATTCTGCTGTAACTTAACATGGCATAATTTTACTCTTTACCCAATATTATTTATGTCCACCCAAATATCTTGTCCTGCGTCTTTTGCATTCCTTCGTTTGCTCCTTGATTTGATTTTTCTGCTCCCTCCTTTTCTTTGTTCTTTTATCTCTTTCTGTGCTTCGGCTTTAATTCATTAATTATGTTACAATTTGCATGAATTTAACAACAAAATATATATATTCAAGGCATAATTTGTGATAAATTAGTGAAAAGAAAATTGTCTTATTATTTTATTGATAACCATTGATAAATTTAATATTTATAAAATTTTAGGACATTTTAGTAAACTTACCAACTAAGATACAGTAAACATATAGTCAAACCAAACAACACAGTACATTATGAAACTGCAGCAGACCATACAATCTACCCAAACATTGTATTTACAATATAGAACAGTACTGTACAATACAAGTACACTATGAATCCATTGGTAACCACCATCGAAACAAAGGGTAAGTATTTACATGTTCTAAGATACCTTCAAAAACAACTCAAACTTTCAGTGGCAAGAAATTATAGTTGTTTAACTGATTTGGTTAAGAAATGAAAACCTGGTTGGGAAAATGGTGGAGCAGTACAGGAAAAGGAAGGACTTACACACGGTATTCGTCGATTTAGAAAAGGTTTATGATAAAGTTTCAAGAGAGGTTCTTTGAAGGTGCTTGGAGGCTAAAGGTGTTCCTGCGACATACATTAGAGCGATTAAGGATTTGTATGATGGAGCCAAGACTCGTGTAAGAACTATAGGAGGAAACTCTTAGCCCGTTTTTATTTGCATTGGTGATGGATGCTTTGACATTCAAGGTGAGGTACCTTGCTGTTTGCGGATGACGTAGTTTTGATTTATAAAACCCGTAGAGGAGTTAATACTACGTTGGAGGTGTGGAGACAAACTCTTGAGTCTAAAAGGTTTAAATTGAGCAAGTCCAAGATAGAGTATTTGGAGTGCTAGTACTGTGAGGTGGAGCAAGAGGAGGACGTGATAGTAAAGTTGGATACTCAGGTTATCTGTAAGAAGATAGTTTCCAAGTATTTGGGGTCTACGATTCAGGTTAATGAAGAGATTGATGAGGATGTTTTCAACCGTATTGGTGCGACATGGATAAAATGGAGGCTCACATCTGGGGTCTTGTGTGATAACAAAGTACCTCTTAAAGAGAAATGTAAGTTTTACAGAGTTGTAATTAGACCAACTATGTTGTATAAGGCAGAGTGTTAGCCAGTTAAAAATGCTCACATTCAGAAGTTTGGCAGATATGGGGATGTTGCGATGGATGTGTGGGTTTACTAGGTGTGCAGGATTCAGAATGAGGTTATTAGAGGCATGGTGAAAGAGAGTGCAGTGGAAGATATGATGCGGGAGGCAAGATTGAGATGGTTTGGACATGTGCTTAGGAGGTATATGAATGCCCTTGTACGGAGGTGTGAGAGCTTGGCGAGGGATGGATTTAAGCGAGTTAAAGGGAGAAGTAAATCGAAAAAATATTGGAGAGAGGTGATATTACAGGATTTGAAGAAGTTACAGCTTACCAAGGACATAACCCTAGATAGAAAGACGTGGAGGATTAATATTAAGGTAGAAGGTTAGTGAATTAGAGGTTAGTTTTGTTAAGGTTGTTGTAGGGGCTTAGGAGTTATAGTAGAGTAGGTGTAGAGTTTGGCTCCAAGAGCTTTGGGTAGGTTTGTTGCTTCATGTAGTGTGAATTGAGTAATATTTATTGATAGCTATGCATTTGTTGTTAGCTCATTGTTTTTTTCTTTCACATTAAGTTGTGTCAGTATATTAGGTGTTTTTTATAATTTATATTATCTATTTTATTGTATATTTTATATTTTATATTTTTTTATATTGTACTGTCTTGAGCCGAGGGTCTTACGGAAACAGTCTCTCTACCTAACTCCTAGATAGTGGTATGGACTGCATACATTATACCCTCCCCAGACCCTACGGAATGTGGGAATATACTGGGTATGTTGTTGGCTCCGAAATAATCAGAAGAGTTTCAAAGGATACATAGAATTGACCCTAATTTTGTATGGAATTGAGGCCTAGTTGACTGGTCAATCATGCCCTGCATATTTTTGTAAGAATGAGAATTTGCAAGGATAACCATTGTAACCTACAAGGTAAGCAAAAGGACTAAAGTCTCTATCATTGCACGATAACTCACCGAAGCTCTAATTATATAAAGTTGGTTAGAGATCAAAGATTCATATCAGCACTAGTAACTTTCTTTTCCATTTTGTTCCGTACTTCGGATTATCAAATTGAAACATTAAATTGAACCTGAAGAGAAATGAAGGAATTTGTGAAATGACAAGGACCTCAAGGGATAATCTCATGTATAGACCCCAACCCTCCAGGCAGAAAATCAGACAGGAAAGGTTCACAAAGACACCCAATAAGTATACAATATTTTCTTTCAAAAAAAAATCATAACATACCAATGACATAAAAAACCAGTACCCCGTTATATCTTCATATTGTAAGATAATTTTT
>JBDJHY010000106.1:8978403-8992145 GCA_039654485.1 Withania somnifera | reverse complement strand
CGGGACCATCCCGGTTTGTCCCGGCTCGGCCAGTAAATATTGGGATGGGAGGGGTTGACAATTACTGGCTTTCAGATCGGGTCTTTGTTTTGATTATTTTGGCCCGGTCCAGCTCCATATGTTGACGAGTTTTTTTTTAATAAATAGAAAATGGCGATATAGCCGTTAGAGCTCCACCCCCCTTCCCCCCAAAAAAAAAAAAAAAAAAAAAGAATATGATATAAGCTGCTATACTCAACAAGAAATCACTAGCCAAAACTTAATTCACAACCTGTCTCATTTTAGTGGTTTTACATGTCTCTTATGAACCATCTTCTCTTTTGATCCTTCATGTTTTTGTGCAATCACTGTTGTATGTGGAGTTTTATCATTTGTATGGCTCCTGGTAAGTTGTCTTTTCTGGGGAGGGATGTAGATAATGAGACAGGACATATTTTGTTGGATAAAAGTGTTGAAGGCTTGCTGCTGTTAATTGTATTTGTATTTCCTTGGTGTTTTAAATTACATGCAGAATATTTTATATTTCCTTCACTTCATACACTAATTACATGTCATATATTCTAGGGATGCCTACCGATCCTTACCTCTATGCAAATGATCTGATCGATGCTCTGAAGAAGAAGCATGCTTCTGGAACATATAAAAGCTTGGTGAGCGTTTATATTCTCTACAGAGTCATGCTGCTATAGGTTTTTTTGAGTCCTTTCGATTCCATGAGTTGTCTCCTGTTGTTTATTTGCAGGTATTTTACCTTGAAGCTTGTGAGTCTGGAAGTATATTTGAGGGTCTTCTTCCCGAAGGTTTAAACATCTATGCCACAACAGCATCTAATGCTGATGAGAGCAGCTGGGGAACCTATTGTCCAGGAGAGTATCCTAGTCCTCCTATTGAGTATGAGACCTGCCTGGGTGACTTGTATAGTATTTCCTGGATGGAGGACAGGTACATGCAGTTTTTCTGTCATTACATAAATGCCATGTGAAACAGCTATAAGAAATTTGAGTTTAAGATGAAACTTTGACTATGATATTTGCCCAATGTGTTAGCTTCTTTCTTGACTGTGTTTGCAATCATAAGTTAGTCAGTCCTGTAGATATCATTGCCATAGAAATTGAAGACATTCTCAAAATCTATGCTGCAGATTGTACAACTTCTGTATCATCAAACAACTATGTTTTTAAAACTTTAGTTTATCAAGTTCTTTCTGTAAGTATCTTTTCCATAGAAATCGAAGACATTTTTGGATTTTACAATAGAGATTATAGAACTCATAAGTTTCTTCTCGTGAACTGATGACTTGCCAATGCGAGTTAGTTTAGATTATGAAATTATAAATATGCTCCTTAGCGACCCTAACTAGTTGAGATTAAGGCATTGCTCTTGTAACTATTAAATCTGCTTATGAAATTATTTTTATTAGTTTCAGCAGCATAATTTTTCTTTGAGTCTGTTTTTTTATCTGAGCAGTGAAATCCACAACCTGCGGACTGAAAGTTTGAAGCAGCAATATCACCTGGTGAGAACTTATGGACATGGAGAATTACGATAATCATAGAATTCATGGCTCAGTAGAAAAGTCAAATAACAGTAAAATGAAGAACTTAGGCCGATATCTCTCAGTTGTGAAAGTCAGATAAAGGGTAAAAGGAGGCAGTAGCCAGTAGCCAGTAGATGTCATTTCATGCTCTGATGATTTAGCTCTTGCTATGAATAATCAATGGGTCGTATTCCTTAAATGCACTTGTTTTATATAATGCCATTTAAGAATTGTGTGTCAGCTCTAATGCATGGTTTTGCAGGTCAAAGAGAGAACTGCCACTGGAAATCCTACCTATGGTTCACATGTGATGCAATATGGTGATTTAAATCTCAGCAACGATGCTCTATTCTTATATATGGGTACCAATCCTGCAAATGATAATTATACTTTTATGGATGACAATTCCTTGCGAGTATCAAAGGCTGTCAACCAGCGTGATGCAGATCTTGTGCATTTCTGGTACAAGGTATGTTCCAAGTTATATGTGTTTCTGGATACAAGTTAGTATCCCAAGGTTGAAACAAGTAATTTACCTATACCTGTAAAATGACAGGAAATAAAGGTTTTGACTTTTGAAGAACATTAACTAGTGATAATATCATCTTAAGGACTGATTCACTTTTGCACCATTAGGCGCCAATGAGTAATTTAATTGAAACCGAAGATTTCACGTGGTACTTTTATCAATCTGATTTATTTCGTACCTTTCGTTCTTTTACTCGCTACAAGTAACCATATTTGAGGATGTATAGCTACTATAAAATCCCCTACTTAATATTCAAGTCAAAGAGAGAAATTTTGTATCCTGATGTTCTTCACCATGTGATCTTTTTCTTTCTGTTCTGTTTGTCTCAACTGGCAGTTCCACAAAGCTCCTGAAGGCTCTATCAGGAAAACTGAGGCTCAGAAACAGTTAAATGAAGCAATATCACATAGAATGCACTTGGATAACAGCATAGCCCTGGTCGGTAAGCTTCTGTTTGGAATTAATAAAGGGCCAGAGGTGCTGAGTAGTGTCCGCCCTGCTGGTCAGTCTCTTGTTGATGATTGGGACTGCCTAAAATCCTATGTAAGTACGCTAAACCCACCCCCTTTTCATCATATCTTTTGAATTTGCTGGTGGAGGAAACAATTGTGTTCTTGCATAGCTTGTATGAATATGTGCGGTGTGAAGCACAGATCATTGGTGTTTGATGTATCGTTTGTTGGATGGTTTCATGGCTTATATTCATCAGCAATGTAGTCACATAAACTGTGTTGTACAGGTAAGGATATTCGAGACACATTGTGGATCATTATCTCAGTATGGAATGAAACATATGCGCTCCATTGCAAACATATGCAATGCTGGAATTAAGATGGAGCAGATGGTGGACGCATCAGCACAAGCTTGTTCCAGCATTCCATCCAATACTTGGAGTTCTCTCCATAGGGGTTTGAGTGCATGATTGGCATGTAATGCGCAATATGCACCTCTAGATGCTAGTAAAATTGTACGTAGTTATCAGTATTGAGATTGATATAATGATTGTAAAATGTTTCTTTAGCATTATTGCGTCCTTGTAAGTACAGCTTAGAAGCACATCCATATTGAGTTGAAATGTACTATAAGCACATTTCTTGTTGTAATTATTGTTATAGCTCGTCGTCATTGTAAATAGCTCCTATTAAGCAAAACCGCTACTTGAACAAACTTTGTTTGGAAGGGATTGTAAGCTGGATTTTCTTTGAATCAAGAAAGGGTCTTTTCATGACGGATAAGTTTCTGGACGACGGACCATATAGTGATAGTGTTATACATATGCATTTTATGTTGTTCAAGGTACTAATATTTCTCTCAAATTTAGCAAATTGATCTCGTGAAAGACTTGTAATATGATCAATTTATAATGAGAAAACAAGTCAGAAGAAACAAGTTTACTTGTCACGTCTTCTTTCATCAATGCTTTTGTCCAATTCTCCCCATATACAGTTCTTTTGCATAGAGAGGCTTTGGAGTGGTGAGAATGCAAATCATATTCAAGGTTTCTCTATGTATAGTTCTTTTGCATATAGAAGCTTTGGAGTGCTGAGAATGCAAATCATATGCAAGGTTGCCAGAAGGGCATTCTTTTATCTGTTGCTGCATGAAAGCCCCTCGAACAATTCTAAATTAACAAGATCGATAGTAGGCTCTCTCGAAGATGCCATTGTTTTTGAGATGGTTAGAACGAAGAGAAGGATATACTATGCATTTTTTCTTAAGATAAGAATAGTGGCTTCATCATCGAGTTACACATTCACTTAAAAGTCTTAATTCGCGCCTATCCATAATCTTGTCTTGAAGAAGAGTCCTGTGAAAATGCATTTATGATGTACATGACGTTCCAAAATCTTACTGTGTTATGCCAAAGGAAATTATAATAGTTTGAGATTGATAAGAGGGAAAGAGATTTTTATTTAAGAATGATAAGCGGGTCAGAAATTTTTGCAGAATATATATATATTTTTTTTTGTGGAAGTAGGAAAAACAAGTATAACAACTGATCTTTCAAATTTATCGTCTCCTTCCCACCCCAAACAGCTCCAAATGTCCACCCCATCACCTCCAAACGCCCAGTCCCCACTCCCATAGTATTTCCTAGTTTACATATCAATGTTTTTGGGGCAATATTATCTTTTGTGTTCGTACCATAGACAATAAAATTAACCGGAAACTCAATTATTTTCCTCGGTATCAAATACACCCTAAGACCAAACTTGATTATATACTCTTGTAAAATTGCAAAATTTACTCTCTTAACTTGACGCTCTTCAAAATTGTTCAAATACGATGGAATCCACATATGTAGGATTGCAAAATATTACGTACGATAACTCAGAGAAGTTCTATATGCCGACGGATTAATGAGATAGCGGAATCCACATATGTAGTAGCTGAGACTCGGTAAATGTATAAAAAGGTCAAAAGGCATTATTATTGAGAATGTAAGGCTTTAGTACATGGAATCTGGGAAAAGATCTGCTTCTGAGCAGCCTTATTTTGCGTGTAGCTATCTACTAAAAGTGAAATTCTGCAGCCATGATATAAACTGGCTAAACATACTTGTATATTCCTTTGCCAGGAGTACCCTCTACTAACTTGAACATGCTTGTGCAGATGTAACAGCCATTTGCTCATTCGTAATCCCAGCATTGCAGATGTTGGCAATACCACGTACATGTTTCCTTCCGTACGGTGTTAATCTTCCACAATGTGCCTCAAATATCCTGACCTATTCTCAGGAATAGAGTATTCATACTCTTATCAAAAGAACAGAACACAAAAATTGAACTTAAAGTACCATAGAATTGCTTTTATTGACAAATGAAATACTTACATAGGACTTCAGGCAACCCCAGTTGTCAACAAGTGGTTGTCCAGCAGGTCGAACACTCTGTAATACTTCATTACCTTTTTCAACACCAAAAAGAAGCTCCCCTAGATGTTTTACATTGTTGTCCACTCGAGTTCTCTGTGATATAACTTCATTAAGCTTCACATGAGCTTCATATTTCTCCTTAGAGCCTTCAGGAGCATTTTGGTGCTGCAAACATTAAGAAAGAAGAAACTGAAATCATGTGGTGTAGGAAGAAGAATTCTCCATCTATTGTGCTACAAAAAGAGGTAGGACCGTACTTTGGTGATCGAATAAAAAAGTTCAGCACTGTACTGATCCACATTCCTTGATGATGATGTCGACAATGACATAGAATCCACAGAGGCATGACTGTGATTTTTGGAAGTTTCACCCATATACGTGGAAAGAGCATCAAAACTCACCACTATATCACCATACTCTGTGACATGGGAGCCATAGTAACCATATGTTATGTTGGCTGCAGTTCTGTTTGCGACCTAAGTGACACAATGTAACCATAAATCTTCCACTAAAAGATGGAATAAAAGAAAGCATAGATGTATCATATAGCAACTGAAGCATTAACAATTGATTTTGTATTTTTAAACATATTATTTACAGTATATGCAATATTTGTCCACAACAATACAAAATCTTACTCGGCTATGCTGCCCTTGCACACTGTCAGCATCTCGATCTTGTGCATCACTGCTCATAGGTACAAACAGTTATGAGTCTGACATATTATCGTGTAATCTTCCAATTAGTTATAAAATTCATTAGAGAAAATACAAGAATTTCAATTTACATACTCTTCCCCTGTTTATTATTTTTTATTGTTTTTATGGAAGCATACACCTTCCTGATAATGTCACACGCTTATAAGTTCGGTATTAACAGATCATGACCCACTTTTCTTAATTTTGTTGGCATTTAATGAAGCAATCTGACATCATAAAATGCATCTAACTTCTTTTTAGCTCTTGCCTACCGGAAAGAGGTCATAAAAATTGCTTATACCTATCTTCCATCCAGGCAACACTGAACAAGTCTCCCAAGCATACACCCTGAAACTCGCGAGGGGGACACTCAACCAAGCAGGGATCATCTGGAGTACCTTCACCACAATACGTAGCCCAACTGTCTTCATCAGGTTTTGATGCAGTCATGACATAGATATCTAGGCCCTCGGGGAGAAGACCATCAAACATGCTTCCAGACTCACAAGCTTCTAGGTAAAACACCTGAAGATGAAAACATCATCCAATTACATAAACTACAGACTTTAAATTTCACTAGACACAATTTTTCTGGGATAAAGCCATTTCTACAATAATTAGCATTTTTGCAGGCCCCAAAGGGACATTTAGATCAAAATGATCTTCTCCCAAACAAAAACTAAGATAGAGCCTCTGGATTTCCAGTTGTAGTTCTTAGTTTGGGGTGCCAATAGTAGCATAGTTGCTTAGTCGTCCTTCCTCTTACACATTACAATATAGGTGATCTTTCAATATGCTAGTTGTCACAACTTTCGGTCATTAGTGATCCGGGATTTTCGTGTGGAAGGACTCTCGCTCAACAGATCACAATTTGTACAAAGGAAAAAAAAAAAGCCCGAGATACTAAAGCAAGCAGGTTACCAGTCTGTCATACGTCCCTGAACTATGCTTCTTTTTCAACACGTCAACTAGATCATTTGCGAAGACGTACTCTCCATTTGGCATTGCTGGTAATAACAAAAGCATGAAAACATTGATGCATATCCTAATCAGTTTCAAAGAAGGATAAAAATTAGGTGAAAATCACAAATAATATAAATCAAGTTTGTAATGAGTATTAGCTTAATATTCCAATTTCTAATATGAGGAAGAACTACTTACAAACAATGCCAGGGCCACCATGATCAGTATAGTAGATGAAGATGTGGTCGTTTGGACCAGTGTTCAAAACTTTCCCACTTCCTCCAACAATAGCACTTTTGTTAGCAAGAATAACATTGTAAAAATTGTTAGCATTAACATCTTCCTGAACATAATCCTGCCTCAAGAAAGAAACGAATAACCCTCATAAGCTAGCAAGCATTGAAATATAATCTTGAATATTTTTCAATGGAATTGAAACCAGCAAGAGCAAACCTTGGGGACACCTTTGTAAACATCACGGCCACGTGGGTTATTGATGATAACTCCAGGTCTTGGGTTTTCTCTATTGTTGGCAATGTCATCGTACATGAAAACAATAATGTTTTCATTTTTAAGACCCCCATCCTTCAGTAATTGGTAAGCGTGGCAGACATCAGCCTGAAATTATACAATGGAAGTAAGTTCTTGCTAAGAAATTACATGCTGGTCAAAATAGCAGAGGAGTCGCCAATGTCCTTGTATCAACTGCTCATCAGTGAGTCACTGACTATATATACTTGTATTTTTTTTCCTTTTATTTTGATTAATAACGTACTTGCATGTTTCAGTTTACTTGGCGTATATTACTTTGACATTTCCAGTAAAAAAAAAAAACTGTAGTCGAATAATGTTAAATAATCATCTCTTAATTTCATATATTAAACGAGTAAATTAAAATAACTTTTTATTGATTATTATATGGATACTAAGATACTACAAGTTTGAGAGCCGACTGTATATTTCACCTTTAACGTAAGTTGAATTAGCTGCATGCCTAAAGTTTATTAAAGGAACGGGTAGGAATGTTGAAGTCGAGCAAGTATTGAAATTTATATATAATTAAAAAAAAAATGAAGTTTAGTCTAAAATTTTGCTAAGTGGATGCATAGAATCAAGTCATGTGTTACTTTTTAGGATAAATTAGTTAAAAAAATGCTTCTTTCTTTGATCGACGCTATTATATAAAAAAGACCCTAATTTTAAAATCATTAGCATTACAGATAGTAGGATTTGAAATTTGAATTGATGCATATAGTTTTTAATTTTTTTTTTAATAGATAAAACACTTGCCAAAAACAACATGGGTTAGTTCAAAATAATTTTTTTGAATCTCTGTTTAAATTTTAAACTTATTAATTGCTAATAAAAGAATTTCACCAACTTCAATCCCATTCTTCCACTCCTCCCTTCCCCCGGCCATATAATTGTTAACTGTTTTAATTTGTAATTTATTTTAACTTTTTAAACTTAAAAATAAAATTTAATTAAGATTTTGGATTTAAAATTAAAGTTAACTATATTTCTTTGATAAGGTGGTTACCACTATTTTTTATCAATTCCTACAAAGTTGTTTTACACAATAAGAAATAGCTATTGCTATCAAAATTCAAGAGAACATATGACAATTCTATATATAAATTTTTTGCTTCGAATTCTTATTTAATTTTTGAATTTTTTTTTCTATCTATTTTTTATTGTCCGATAGTCTTATTATCCATTAGAAAAAAAAAAAAAAACTCAGGATGGCTTCATCATGATATCAAAGGTACTATTTTAATGTGTGAGAAAAATAAAATAGGCAAAATAAATTCAATCTTAGAAAATAAAATTACTTGAGATATAACAATAACTCATTATTTTGTAAAATTAAAACATTTTATAAAAGAAAATTAATTTTAAGTATGCAGTCCTTTAAGGATTTGTTTGGTTGATGAAGCTATTAATAAAAAAGAGGAAAAAGTATCACATCCTGCATCGGTTGGTACAATTTTTCTTCTCATTTCTTTTGTTTGAGAGTTTTTACATTGATGTGCAAATAATTTTTTTGAAGATACAGGTTTACTATTTAATTAAGTGCACAGCTAGAAATTTTTTGGTCCTTGAACCGACTCAATATATATTAGATTAGGAAATTTTCATCAACTTATTTGCTTAGCTTGAAAATTTTTATTATTAATATTTAAACTTGAGACATTATTCCTTTAAATTTTTTATGATCATTTTGTTTGTTCTTTGTAAATAGTTAGACAGCTGCCTTTTATTTTGCTTGATTTGTTGAATTCAATTATTTGTTAATTATCTTCTTCTTAACTACAAACTTTTTACAATTTTGTGCTTATGTGTTGCAAATAATTCAAGTATACTAAAGAATACCAAATAAATAAACTAGATGCAATTGAGATACTTAAGCATGAACTTTAATTTCTATTATGGCCTTTGTCTTTACAACATTTAAGTATAATATTTAAGTTTTCGATTTTCAATATATGATTTCAATGTCATTTAGAATAATTGTATTAATATGTATTTATTAAATTGACTAAGTAGCAACTGAGAAATTTTATTCATAAAGAATATGTGTATAATTTATTATAATTATGTCGAAATTATCTCTCTCTCTCTCTCTTTTTCATTTAACTTGCTAGAGTTTTTTCGAATGTACTTTTTTGAGTTGTGATTAATTTTGATGGATTATTTCCAACAGATATAATTTTCTAAGCTTATATATTCTATAGTTTTTAAAGTAAGTCGGTATGATTATTTTTTCTCTATAGTTTAATAATTTTATTACTAAAATGATATAAGAACAACTGTATAAAAAATGAAGTCATCGTTGATAATTACTTTAGACCTATTTGAAAATAACTTAGTTACACATTAACAAAAGAATGAAAATGCATATCTTGTTATCATATTAAGAGGCCTTTTTAGCAAAAGAAAATTTCATTACTCATAATTATTTTACACCTAAAAAAGAATTCCATAGCATGATTATGATTGAAATTTTATTAAGTGCTCTCAGATATAATTTTATCATAAGTAATTTATTTAAGTAATTTCTTCACATCATATGAATATTGGAGATAACATATATTAGCATAACTAAAAAAACTATATTCATAATATTAAAATATGCAAACTAAATTAATAAATAAAAAAAGAACATAAATTAGATATAATTAAAGCCTATGTGATGATCTAAAAATATGGCTTGCATAAGTTTTTGATCATATTCTTCTAAATTACAACGATAGCAAGTGATTTTTAATTTCTTCGCTGAAAAAGTTTTTTTATTTTTATAAACTACAGGTGTTTGATTAAAAAAATATTGTTTAGTTGCAATTAAACTAATTTTTTTACTTTTAAAGCTATTCATAATTTTTTTCTACAAACATTAAATTAGTTTATTCGAAAGGCTAATTTCTTAGTATTAGAAAAATAATTTGTGTGATAAATTTTTTTTGTAAATGTTTTAGTAATGCCAAAAAATTCGGTCAAATAAAAATGATAAGTCAATATGTAAGCTAATAAGAAATCACATTACGATGTACATTAATCACGAAACAAAAAAAAAAAAAAAAAAAAGACATCAAGTGATATTTATTTGAATTTATAATAATATATTTTTTAAAATTATAATGTGAAAAAGTTATATTATGAATGATATCACATAACTAATACCTTATAGTAAATTGACTCAAAATAAAAGAATTTCAAGTAACATGATGAAATTTAAATAAAACAATTAATATCATTCATCTAAGATATTTTAATAATTAAATCTGAATTTTATAATGTAATAAAAGAAACACTTGATTGTTTATTATAATCTAAGATAAAAGAGAAAATAAAGTTACTTTAACTATATAATAGCATTAAGCAATGGCAAATGTTATCAAAAGGAAAACACATAAAATTATAGGATGAATACATGATATATTTATCTCAAAAGAAAAATAATTGTTAAATATTTCATTAAAATATCATATTCTAATGTTTTCTAAAATTATAATTAATTATTATTTAAAAAATAAGGCACATGTCAAGTATTTCATTAAAATATCATACTCTAATGTTTTCTGAAATTATAATTAATTATTATTTAAAAAATAAGGCGCTTGTCAAGTAACTTTTTATGGAGATTAAGAAAATTATAATATTATGCATAATTGAGTGAAGCTGTTACGAATTTTTTTATGATTAAAACTTAGTCACATATTGGGAATTAAATCTTTCGTCACATGTTTGCATTAAATCTTTCTAATTACTTTTGGTTAGATATAAATTAAGGAGAGATTGTATAATTAATTAGTAAATAGTGATTAAAACAAATTTCTTTTTAATAATCTGATGAAGTTTTTCTCCTATCCTAATTAGTTAATTTTAAAATTCATCAACAATTTCTGAATTTTATTTCACATAACACAAAATTTTTAGGTAATGATAGAGGAATAATTATTTCCCGTGTTGATCTTCTAATACATAATCGTAGATCAAATGATATAAAATTTTCAATTGATAAAATATTTTATTAATATATTCAAGTAAATAAAATAATATTTTTTTATAATTTTCTTCCAACACTCAGTATACTATTTTAAGTTAAAAAGAAGTATTCAAAAATTGCACGGTTGTTTTTATATATAAATTTCACTTGAAAGAAAGTTGAATATTTGATAGTAAAATCATGCCACTTACAATATTCAACAAACAAAAAATTCAATATTACATTCCAGATTTATATTTGCAAATGCATGAAGAGTTTAACTTATATACTAATTTTTATACATTAGATTACTACTTAAAGTAGTAGTAATTCTACCGAGGATAGTTTTAAGTAATAATAATACTTATGCAAGAAATGTTCAATAGTTCTTATAATAATTAATAATGTCATCTAACTATCATAAAAAATATTAACTTTAACAATAGAATTGCAGAACTTATAGTATCAAGAACTATTTAAGATGATAACCTGATGCCTATAATTATCCCAGCCATTGGAGCCAGCAACTAGGACGGCCCATTTAGTTCCTTCTGATTCTTCGGTTAAGAATTGAGAGATACTACGACCTTCAATATTAACCAATTCTGAAAGCAAGATAAGGAAAAATACACCAACAATATACCTAGATATCATTGTATTTTTTTTGAGATTAACAAATAAAGTACTCAAATCGGATGAGATAATTGAGTTGGTGCATCAGAAATTTATATAGGAGTTGCAAACCCGACAACATTAAAGACGTACAAAGGGATTGATGATGAGGACGACGTAGAATTCAAAGGTCTAAAAAAAAAAAAACAAGTATAGGAACTCACGTCAATTTGACAAGAACTTGAGAATTGCAATACACATAGCTAGCATGTGGTCATACATTTTAAAAAAAATTGTCTTAAAATTATCTGTTTGCTTGGAAAAGTTTGAAAGTTTATTTTAAAAAATTTCAGGTGTCAAAACTTCAGTTTCTTTTTTCAAGTAAAAATACATGTCAAAGTATAATTTTAAATTTCAGAAATCACAATTTAAAAACTCAATTTTTTAATTTCAAACTTTAAAATTTATGGCCAAATAGGAGCAAATTCTTTGTTTTACGAGAGATTTCTTGTTACTTGCGATAATTTTGACATATCATCTCATTGTTATTGTACGTGTCTTTGTCCATTGGAGTAGGCTGAAACAAACAAAGGAATCAGCTATGGAGGAGATGGATTTAATTTTTTCTTTTTAAGTTTTACAAAATTTAAAATATTTCTTTGTAAGTTCTCAGCAATAAAACTAGGTGCCCCTTAAAATTATCCGGAAAAATCATTTACACATTAACTCTATAGGAGACCTTTCATCCCCTTATTGTTGTTTGAAAAATTATAGGGAAAAAGACATGGCATGGTCACCAGGGCAAACAAATTTCTATGATAGATTTTTAAATTTGGGCCATTTTGACCTTATGCTTTTTAAAAATACTTGTTTTTTGTTTTCCTAAAAAAATCTCTCTCTCTCTATTTTTTGAACAGCCATATACAATTTTATAAAAAATGTACATGTAGAATAACAGTAGCAGATTAAGAGTCATTAAATGTCATTAATTGTGTGAATATTACAATTACTATAATTAGATAATTACCATAATTAGATAAGTAATACTAGCTGGAGAATCATTGTATGATTGCTATACTATTAATAAGTAGTAGAGTTATGGTACGAGATCACTTTAGAATCCTAACATCTACCAATTAAGGTCACCAAAAACACATATAAAAGCTTAGAAGGTTCAAAGGCAAAGGTAAGCTCAAATTACTACTCTCAAATACTATTGGAATTCTTTCCCAACTTAATACTAACTTAAAGCATCGGAGAATTACCCCGGGGACCACCCTGGGATCTGTTTTGTAGGTACATCGCTTGACTTTTGTCACGACCCAATTTTTTTGGATCATGAAGGGACCTACGATACCAAACTGAGCATTACCTGAGGAACTCGCCCCACCATGATGAGCACCTCTAACTAGGGTAGACATTGACTCAGATGCACTCCAAACGGAAGGCTGACTCACCACTTGCCAGGGGCACTCTCTACTACAATGGCTTGATACTCTACAATCATAACACACTGGTCCTTGAGGGAAAACCTTAGCAAGATGGCTGGAGCTACCATATTCCAAGCATAACCCCAATTGCCTACGCCATCAAAAATCCTTTGGCACAAAATTTGAGCCACCCCGACCTTTAGACACAGCAGGAATATTGTCAGTGGGTTGCTTTGAACTCTGAACCCCATCCTCTGGTTGAACCTCGACTGAAATTGGTAGGGGAATCTGAATTTCTGGTGATGTTACCTGAATTGGTGGTGTTAAGGTCTGAGCCGCAAACAATACGGGATGATTTGAATCCACTGATCGAATAGATCTAGCACCACCTTTTTTAACATGGCACAACACAGGCTGAATTCCAACCCGCAGAGGGCAAAATCTGGCAATATACCCTTCTATTCTGCACTCAAAACATGGCCCTGCTAGCTTCTTCTTACGATATTTATGACCAGCACTTGATTGGCCACTGCTGCTGAAGGATCCAACACCGTAGCATCTCACTCTGTAGGCCTCCTTGCACAATCCTTCCATAAACTTCGCACAATCTAA
>JBDJHY010000106.1:8954561-8977666 GCA_039654485.1 Withania somnifera | reverse complement strand
TTGTTCTTTTATGCCCAAACATTTTGCGTAGGAAGCATCTATTTTTCTTTACTGGAAATGATTCTCTGATTTCTTTTTGTCTCTTCTTGCACTTCTTCCCACCTTGCATGGTTCAACATACGGAGGCTGTATTTCTCTCTCTAAAAATTCCTCGAAATATCCCAAGTTTTATCGGGTGGCACGGGTTTAAGTTTTTCAAAGTATGCAAATAGTACATCTCTACCTTGCAATATAGAAATGAATACTCATCACCATAGTGGCATCAGATCCTGCCATAGCATGTGGACACGATATTTTATCGAGGTCAAATCTTATACAGGTGCTAAATTTGCATCACAAATCAACTGTTGCAACTGAGTTATGACAAGTGACAATGTACTTATAGTCAGCAGTTTGATGAACCAATAGTTTGTTTCTCAAATAACATATTTTGCAATCTTACGCTCTATCCTAGATGGGTGATGCATTGAGGAACACATTGTGTCTCTAATGAGATTTTTCTCCATATTTTCTGTTTATTTCATCCAGGCCAACTCAACCGACAATAGAAATGGGTAAATAAGAAAAGCATAAGTTCAAGCGTAAAGAAAAAGCAAATAATAGATAAAATTCAAGTAGTGCCTCATCCAACCAATGGATACATATGAAAAATAAATAAACATATCCTAAATGATGCCCCATCCCGCCGGTAGGCACAAACAAGGAAACGAAACCAAGTGTGACTCCCCCCACCCAAGGTACAAACAAGTGATAAAAGGATGAATGTGAGGGGGTAGAACTGAATTAACGCACTTGAACTAGCAGCCTTGGAGATTCCACCCCAACCACTGTGCCAGGCCCTGCTCTAAAACCAACACCGATAACTCTGCCCACCGGGAGCTGTTGCTTCGGAGGTCCCACCTCCAAAATCATTAGTTATGACCTAGTCCAGCTAGGAGCCCCGCTTCGGATCCATAATCAGGGCCCCACTCCTAACAGGAGGTTCCACTACCGAACATTACCCTAGAGGCCCCGCTCTGCCCCGATAACCCCGTAGTATACATAGTATAAGAAAACCAAGTTCCAGTTATATCTTTTTGAAAATAGCCGTACCATCTCGTGGTTGCCAGAAAACAAGTCATAAAACACCGTTTAGATTTAGTTAAAAAAAGCATCTTTTTATTATAACCTTTACTCCTCCTAAGCAGTAAACCACACAACGGGCCTCGCCCCGTTCAACCTCACCATAGTATGCATGCACACGAAAATAACCGAAAAATAGAAGGCACACTCAAAATCTAGGAAAGGCCAGAAACCACTAGCTAAGCACACATCTCACTCGAATAGCAACCAATTGCCTAGCATTAACACCACAGCCACACTGTTGCCCCAAGGAGGCCGAGTATACTAATCGCAATCTCTATCCGACTACGGTCCCACGCAAGCCTCGAAAAGGATAAACAAGCACAAAAAGAAAAAGAAATGCATACTGACTACTCATCCATTCCACCAACTGGCTGGAACCCAACAAGTACTTAATATAAACCAAGTCTAGAAGGCAGGAACTAGCCTATTTAAAAGTGGCGAAAAGCTCCCGCAAGTTGCACGCACAGCTTGAACGACCTCAAAATTTCTCGAAATAGCCTTAAACTAACAAAAACAAGATAAACGGGTCAAGAGGTGAAGTGTAAGACCCATGTTGCACAATACATATTGGGTCAGAAATCTGGCCTAAAAAGGGCCCATAGGTCCCCTTGTCCAACAAAATAAACTAATATATCAGCATGAAGGCCCTAGCTCAAGGAACGTGTTGTTTGAATTTGAGCTCAATTGGACTTTCGGAAGGCCCTTAATTGGCTAATACAAGGTTATGCAAAGAGTGAACAAACATTGCATGAATTAAAGAGAAGGGAAAAGGAAGAAACTGACCTCCAATCGCAGTACAATGGACTCTAAAACACTCATTGAGAATGCACCAACAAAGCCCAGAAATTCCCCA
Source organism: Withania somnifera (assembly GCA_039654485.1). Lineage (NCBI taxonomy): Eukaryota > Viridiplantae > Streptophyta > Magnoliopsida > Solanales > Solanaceae > Withania > Withania somnifera. The sequence continues at coordinate 8,975,688 of JBDJHY010000106.1, read as the reverse complement.
AAGGACCTGACACCAAAATTGATCTAGAACTAGAGAGGAAATAAGGATATAGTGAGTTTGAACTCGTTTTCCAACTGTTGGATCTTGTATATATAGGCACTGGATGCATGCATCACGATTGCGTCTAGATGCCTCACGGTTGTGACCATCAGAACCCTAACTCTTCGCGATCGCGACCAAAGACCACATGATCACGATTAACCAGTTTCCAGACTCACGCAATCGCAACAAGGACTATGCTATCGCGATGAATAAGAACACGAAACTACGCGATTGCGAAGAACAAGACCATAACCTTTCATAGTTGCGACCTAAACGTACGTGATCGCAATGAAGGCACTGTGCCTGCAATATTGACAGCAAAACAATTGTTTTCAGTAATATCCAAAAGCTCCCAACGACGGCTCGAAATGGAATAGGGCACAGATTTTAGCAAACCAAATATGCACACAACATGAAAACGATATTTCAGATCTAATGAAATCGTTGAAATGACCAACCGAGGTTATTTAACAAAGAGGGCCCACAACCCAAACTGAACCAAAATCAACCAAAATCTCACTAAGCCACCAAGGCACTCAAAACGACACCGGACACCCCCTACCAGTCCAAAATTAATATTCCAGAGCTGATAGCAGCATTAGAATTTCGATCCGCCACTCTGATCATAAAAATCCATTCCAGGCTCCAAAATAAACTCCAATTAAGCTGAATTTCCACAAAATAGCTCAAACTCACAATGACAAATCCAAGACATGAATTAAAGGTCCAACTAGACCAAAGTCGGCATTCCGGAGCTAATGGAACTGTTGGAATCCAATTTCGAACGCATTTACTAAGAATTCACTCTCAAGTTCTACCGTTCAAAATTAAAACTTTACAATACGAAAACTGAGATAACGGGTAACTAAGCTGTCAGGGAATCGAACTACCGGTTCCAGCAAGTTATAAATGACTTGGGGCAACTACTAGACGGGTCTAAGTGCAGAAAAGGCAGAAAAACAAGAAATGACCAAATGGTCATTACAACATCAACCACTAAAAATGGCTTTCGTCCTCAAAAGTCAAAGAAGAAACAATACCTGAAGGTTCGAACTAGTTAGGGTGTATTGGGCTTGCATACCCCTTCCCAGATCTCAGGTAATCTAACTAAACTGACATCGCATGTCCAAGAAACCTTCGTCACTGGGACCCCTCTGAGCCCCAGCTAACTAACATCTCTACAATAAGGCCACTATCTACCTCTTGGGCCAAACCATATCTAATTGAGCTAACTCGCTCAAACAAACCCGAGAACTAAATCACAAATAATGACCAAAGGCTAAAACCTTGCGGGCAGGTCACACAAACTGATCAGAAACCAACACTCTGTTGGAGCTCACCATAGTATCCACACTGCTACCACCCTAACAAAAAACCACAACCGTTAAACCAACCACAACACCACAAGACTCACTATAACCGACCCTATTGGCCCCCAACTTAGACACCAAACCACTAAAGTGAAAGACCGCAATGAAACAAAGAGGAACAATATGAGTTAAATAAAAACTGGTCAAATCTGTTCTGATTCTGCCTGCAGATTCATTCAACAATAACTGAACATATTTCAGCAATTGTTGTATTTGTTTCAGTAACAGATGCAACAATTGCTGAAATATTATCAACAACTTCTAAAAATATAAGCAGTAATTATTGCAGCAACTGTTAAAATAGGTACAATAATAGCTATAACATATCAAAAACCTGCATCTTCTCATCACTTGCTGCATTTGTTGCAACATATGTGAAGTAGTGGCCGAAACAATAAATAAAATAACCCCGAGCAGTACACACAAAACAACAATATTCACTTACTAAAATGATCAAAAATCACCCCTCAAGCAATGCCCAATGCTACACCAATGAAATTTAGTCCCAAATTGAAAAAATTTCTTCCAAATTCTTCTAAGAAAAAAAAAAGCATCAACAATAACAACAGTCACTCCTCGAACAACAACAATAATTAGCAGCAACACACAATACAAGAAGAAAAGAGGATAAAATAATTAAAGAAAATCGTGCAAAATGGAGGGTCGTAGAGGGAGGCGGCCCGGTTTTTTTTTTTTTAATCTTATTTAGTAATTAGGTCTATATATAGTGTTAGATTAAAGTGTAAAAAAATAATAATTTGAGAGCTTCTTGAAAAAATTCAACGTTTATTAAGTGATAAAATTAAAATTGTCACCAACACCTAATAATTAAAATTATTATTACTCTTTTTAAATTTTAAATATTTGTTTCACCCTTAATTAAATCCCCTAATGAAAATTGGGAAAAGAAAATAGCGAGGAAAATTGGAAAGGGGTGAGGAAGTACATGTGTGCCACTTGATATTTGGGGCAAAGCTTTCATCTTACAAAGGTTTGGGTAAATTTAGGATGACCCACTTGAATAAATACGAGAACTTAAAAAAGTATAGTTATCTATTTAAATTTCAAAATTATAAATATTTATATTTCAATATACATATATAAATATTTTTCATATATATATATATATATTAATATAAATATAAATATAGAATAAAGTTAGCATGAATTTTTATGTTATTTATCTATAATTTTGTGCATAATCAAAAGGATATATATATATATTTATAAATAATATTTTAATGATTGTGTATTATAATTATTTTATTTTGCTACCTTGCCTGTTTTTTCCAATAAATATTCCAACTGAATCTCGAAATGAAAAAGGCAAAAAAAGAAACAAAAATCGAGGAAGCTCTATCGGACAACTTTTATATTCCCAGTTCCTAGCGTTTGATTTAGTTGGAATTCAGATACACAGATTTGTCAAACGATGGCTTGCCTGCACGATCACGATTGCGCCGACCATAACTGTTCATCTGATTGGTCTCTCTTCAAGCATATTGACCTTCCTAAGGTAATACTTCATTATAATAGTATTTATTAAATACTGGATAAACCCACTTCTAAGAAACTTTTTGGCAACTTGGGATTTAATGGCTTGTCTTTTTTGATTGAACTGCAATTTGATTGTTTAGTAAGTAACAAATTATAACTGCTAGTACTTAGGGTTTCTAGATTGTAGTGTCAGCTCTGCTTTAGGGTTGAAAATGGGGGAATGGGGAGGTTCTGAGTATTAGTATTGTAATGAAGAGCCCTTGTTTTAATGTTTCTATGTGGAACCTTCAGGTGCAGCTAGCCCGTGTAGAAAAGGAGCAGCTCAATTTTGAGTGTGTGGCGATTCTTGTTCTGTTAAACACTATGGGGTAACTGTGTAGTTGGTTTGAAGGCGAGCTATATAGTTATTAAATCTTGCATAAGTAATATCATGTTAGGTGGCTGGCTAGAATTTATATATAAAATTAATACAGTGTTTAGTTTGAATTTAAAAACTTGTGTAACTAATTCATGTATAAATTATGAGTAAGTCTATGTATTATTTTATGCAGGATAAGGGTGGAATAACTAATACCTGAATAACTAAATTCTTCATGAATAATACATGGATCCCTTTGTAACCAGTTCCTGCATTGCGAATGCGTGCTTAACTCTAACCAACTAACCGAACGATCCCTGTATGTATGCAAAACTGAAATTAAGGAGTAAGTGGGGATAGAAAACTTAGTGGAGTACTGGACTTCTGATTTAATGGGTTATGAGTCTAAGATGGTGTCACTATAGAACAAGAAAATTGGTGTGTTGCAGTTCTTTTGTTGGTCATCGTAATTGATCATCCATATTTTAATGTATAATTCTTCGAACTAAATTCTTAGGTCAGACAAAGTTGCAAGGGAGGTTACTCAAAGCGGAACAAATTTCAAATTAAGATGCCATTGTCATTTTCATATGTGGTTCCCTTGTTAGAGATAGGATATAAAATTCAGACTTGTGATTAAGAATTGCACACCCTCAGATTACCTTATGCATAGATTTCTTAGCTTCTTCAAGTTCCTTATGCTTCCTTCCTTTTCTGCTGCCAAAAGGTGTCTGCTTTGAATGAGGCCGTCACAGGGAGTGTCAAATCAGTTTTCAAACCATGGGAGCAGCGTTTGTATTCTTCAGAGGTAATTTTGGTAAACAATATGGCTGGATCTAGAGAAATCATAGTCTTTGACCTTTTACTTTGTTATCTTGTAGTCTATAGTGATGACTCAGTCTGTGCAGGAATATATTGGATTAATTTCTTCAGATATAATTTTCAAAGATAAATAATTTCATTAGTCTTCTTATCTTAGTGATCCTGTTGAAAAGAACAAACATGTTATTCTTGGTGCTTTTGGGAATTGAATATATACTTTAAACCTACTATAAGATAGGAGAAAAAGCACAATGTCTGTTTTCTGCAAAGTAATATTGGCAATTTGGCGTCTCTTATGATATGCCTTAACACATATACCTTGGAATTAGCTTCTAGATCGAACTAAAGACTTAATTGATTTGAGGAGAAAATCCTATCCTGAATGTGATGCTTTTGTGAGAAAAACCTGGCGCTAGTGCTGCTAGATGACAGTGTTTGTTTGATATGACAATCTTTCTTCACCTCAGTACTTTTAACATCAACTATATGTTAGTCTAATTTAAAACTCATAGTCTAACATAGCTTTAAATTGACATCTTTATTGATTTTTATTTATTCTTTTACATATTCAGGCCCTCTACTTTCTTTTAGTTCTAAGTTCTTATAATACTTTCTTTCATTTCTTCATACCCTGGTAAGAACATAAAATTATATCATTTACAGGATGATGAAGTCTAACTGGACAGGAAGAGCAGTTTTCTGCTAATAAATAAAAAGATGTATAAAGTCATATGCATTTAAAATTGGCAACATTCTTCTTCCTAAAAAACAAAACACTTTCTATATAACCTCCCCCAATATCCGAAAGTAGATTTTAAAATTGGTTTTGTCAAGTACCTGTGAGATACTTTAACCAAATGGTAGCAATGTTTGCTCCTTTCTTGGGTGGCCATAATAGGTTTGTATGATGGGCAGAGTTTGCTGCTTCCTGGTGTGCTTTGCTATTTTCTGGATCTTTCTGTATCATTGCATCTTCTAGTCTCTTTGGAGCAAGGACACTTAAATTTGAGTTGGTAAAACATACTTACTAGATCTAAAGAAAGATGTTTTGTATCCTGAAAAATACCAATCTCAGCCTTTCATGAGTAAAATAGGATAAATAAACTGACCAACATGATCACTTTTTACAAGCCACATCTTCTTGTTGCATCAAAGTGAGGTCATTGACTATTTTACCAACATTCAACTTGGTAACATGAGATTACGGTGGAAGGTTATTAAAAAATGAGATTATCATGGAATACCCCATGCAAGTTGCTCGGACTTTGGTGCGGGTGTCCGATACAGGTGTGGGTCTAGAGGTTGGATCCTTCATAGTCTAAATTTTAAGATTTCGGGGATACAAATCTATCTATGGATACGGGTGAAGGGATTCAGTTAAAATAATTCAAATATCTAAAAATATAAGGAGAAAATATGGATCAAAAGAAGAATCATAGAAGGAAATAGAAGGAAAAGGAATGACATAGAAGTTCCTGTACACAAGAAATTCCTTTTTCTTCAAAGTATCCAAAATTGGTCATTCCTTCTCACTGAATTTTTAGGAATTTCTCTGTCGATTTTGGTTAAAGTACGCAAAATTTGTTGATTAAATTGGGTATGGATCCCACACCCACACCCACACCCACACCCACATCCATGTCGTGTCAGGTGCGGCGTCCAAGTAACATAGTACCCCATGGCTAGTGATATTCTTTCTGATAGTAGCAATACTCTTTCATTGAATTGGTTAAAGAAAGACGACAGAGTGGTAATGATTGTTGTAAAAATATGAACTTTCTTTTGCTACTCAGTTGTGTATGTGCATGTCATATATATATATATATGAACTTACCTCGTTATTTTGCGAAACTTGGTCCTTATCACTCTCTTTGGATGTCTCTTTACTCTGACTTATTCTTTGGTGCAGGGCCACTTAGAAAGCAATGAAGGTGACCCTGAACTGATTGTTTTCATTCCGTAAGTGTCAAATTTGTTATTTATTCAGATTTTGCACAACAATTGGTTTGCATCTGTTGGGCTGCAGTCCTGTTGCCTTGCATTTTGACATGCCTTTTTGTCCATGTCTCTTGGTCACCTTTAAAAAGGGCACTTGTCCCTAAAAATGTTCTGTTCCCAGAGCATAATTTCTGGGTAGTTTGAATAGAAAACTAAACTTTCTGGATGCTTTACTATTTTTACTTGTTTCCTAGTTTCAAGTTTTTCGTCCTTGTTTAGCATTTTTGTTGAACATCGTATGAGGTTGTTTGTTCCAATCCTTTCACTCTTAAGGTTTCTTCCTTTCGTTTGTTTTGAATCAATTGTTCTCGTACAAAGTAAAAAGTGTACCCCAAATTGATAATGTACGAGGGCTGTAAGAAAGAGGTTTTACTTTGATTCGTGTTGCAGCACTTTTTTCTTTGAGGAAACTGAAGGAAAAATCTTTTAGAGAGGGCTGATTGCTACACAGTCTGGAAGTTCTGGAAGATTGACAATATTGTTGATAATAAGAGGATGATTCTTTATAAGGTTGGTTTTAATAATATTAAGAAAGAGAGTTAATGGAAAGAGGGATGAGGAGGGAGTGGAGTAGTAACTTTTTTTCTTTTGGATTGATTGTGAAAGAGAAGGAAGGAATGAGTGTCATTTGACACTAGTTCCCTTGATTAAGTATTTCTCCTGATAATAATTTGAAGGTCTTACATGAAATTATAAAACTTTATCTTGAGGTTCATCCTTTTCCTCCATTTTCAGCCACATATACACTCAGAAGATGAAACATAGCACTTTGTTCATTTATCTCCATATTTCTCTTTCTGCCTGCGTATCTCCTCCCAAAACTCAACCTAGAAAAATTATCATATCAATTTCCTCTTTCTGCCTTAACTCCATTTCTCTCTCTCAGCCTGCTCATCTCCTCCCCCAAAATCAATTGAGAAAAATTAACATACCCTTTTCCTCTCCTTTCTCTCCTGTTCCTTTTATCCCGTTTTTCAATTCAAAAGGCCGTATGGGGGTAGATTGCTTTGCGTATCATGTAGCATGAACATTACCGTCTCTTTTTGCCCATTCATTTCAGGTCCCTTACTATTGAGTAAGAGAAATTTATCCATAAGTTAACTTTGACTCGGTCAATAGGATATCAAAATGGTTTTCTTCAGCAATTTTTTTGTTTGGACAGAAAGGAACAACAGAATTTTTGAAGGCCAAAAGAGAACATTCTTAGCCTTACATCTAGAACTTTTTCCTTGCTAGCTTTTTGCTGCAACAGTTGTAGAAGACTTTGATGCTATGTGAGATACAATTGAAGAACTGCACTATGTGTAACTATATTTTGTAGCACTATCTTAATGCTTGATATCCTTATAATATAATTCGCCATTACTTGTCAAAAAGGTAATATTAAAGCATATATCTTGTTTCATAATAGGGGATGGGTTTTCTTCAAAGTGGTTTGAGGATGGAAAATTGCATCTGTAAATGTTGATTTCCCTTTCTTAATCATCTAGCACCTCGATGTAACTATCATCTTATATTTCATAGTTGACTGGGTTTAATCATGATAGGTTCATGGCAGATGTCAAAATCAAGAGCATAGCAGTTGTTGGCGGTGCTGATGGAAAAAGTCCAGCTAAGATGAGGGCGTGAGTATATTATTAACACTTCTTGCATTGTAAAGTCCATTGATTATTGTAATTTTTGACGGCTAGTGGATTGTAGCAGGAGATGATCTCATATATGTTCCCTTTTCTTTTTGCTAGCTCATTCAGTCTTTTTCACTTTCAACAAGTTTCTTGAAATCCTTGGCATATATACTTCTTTAGACATGCATGTATCCTCGAAGTTCTATCTTTATCTTCTCTAACGCTCTTTTGCAATTCCTGCAGATTCATCAATCGAGATGGCATTGACTTTTCAGATGCTCAATCTATGCAGGCAGTTCAGGTATTGTCACCCCCTTTTTTCGCACCGCCGCTGAGAGTGATGACTTATTAGTATAAAGGGTTTTTCCAATTGAAGTGGCAATTTTGGAAAGGGATATTTTATTTAATAGAATCGCCACTTGGAATTGAGTTATGGGGTTCAAGTCACTTTTTTGAATCCCTGATCAAAAGGAAATGACTTTTTTTATTGTACTGTGAAAATAGAAGACCGGGTAAGGAACTCTGTTGACCCAGGGGAAGATGTGAGGCATCTGCAAGTCCCGTGGTTCTAGCACAGTCACTTTTATCAAATTGCACTTGACTTAAACTAATCTTTGATAATGTTTTACCTATGGTTTTCTTTTAATTATTGAACTATTATTGGTCTTGACTAAGGTGCAAGGTTGCGGCCTCAACTTTGACATACGCTGACCAAGACGCGTAAACGCGACCTTGACTGGCGTATCGCACCTAAATATGGAGTCTACTCGTCTTAGTTGAATCCAAGGTTTATATTTTTTAAGAGGATTCGGGTTATGATGCGTAAACGCGACCTTGCCATTTTATTTACATGTCTTATTCAAAATGCAAAGGTGCAACCTTAATAAAGACATACAGAACTCTTAGTCGAGCTGATGGCGAGATCGATTTTTTGTTCGAGGTTCAAGAGGAAGGAGATGAACCAACCTAGGACATGGATTCTATATGGACCAATGGATCGTGACAAGTCGTTGCTACTAGCAATGACTTCCTATTTCATTACTATTCGTGCCCGCTTTAGGGCTTAACACTTGAGCCGTTTAGTTTTTACTAAAACCGAGACATTTAATGTATCTCTTTTCGCTCCTTTCATAAATTGTGACGGTTTCGATTAAATTTGCAACTTATCTCACTTATGCTCACATTAGTAATAGATTAATTTTGGTTATGCCCTAAGCTTCACAGATAAATGAAAATCATAGTCACTAATTGCATAAGAAGTTAAGCATATTTAATTAATTACACAACATCCAAATGCTTCAAATAAGAGATATGAAGTCAAATAGTTGATATCAATACACATACTTTTGGAGAATTCTATGCCAACTTCCCTAGATCTAAAATATTCGAACTTTAAGCCAACAGTATACTATTCAATACTAAAGTCAAGAGCATGTTCAAATCCTCTTCAATTACTTTATAGGCTCAAAGTCATCTGCCTTACATTTGTGATCTCGCATAGTTGATCCTTAAGAAAATTGTTTTTTTTTTAAAGCAAATGTAACTCATTCATGAATTCCCATGTGTAACTTAACACTTGAACATAACTGAAAACTTGGTGATATAGGCATACTCCATTTTAGTTTAAAAATATTTAGAAGAAGAAAAGAGAAATAAACGAAAGAAACGTGAGGGTGGGGTGGGGGGATTTGGATTAGTGGGGTAGTTTAAGATTCAACTTTTTTTTTGTAAGACATCAAATACAATAATAAAATATTAACTAAGTTTTTTAAGAAAATATAAAAGGGTTGAACAGTTAGCTCAAAAATAAAACATAACTAAAGAGAATTGCTAGAATCACTATCTTATTTATTAAAATCTAATATTAAAAAAGACATACTTTTTAATTATTTATTTTATAAATAAAACAAAACTCATCCTAAAATGCGACTAGTTTTCAATATTTTTTTTAAAAATAAATCCTATTAAAATTAAATAAAAGCTAAAAATAAAGATTAGACTTAAAAAGAAATATTTAGTTACAGACGAGCTAAAAGTCGGAGAGGGTCAAAAATCACGTGTCTACAGGTACTTGTGTGTGTGTATGTAGTATGTATTCTTTCCTTCTTTTTAATAAGCCCTGTTTTGTATCTTCTCAAGTTGGCTTTTGAAAGTTTTGATGCCTTGAACATAACTCCTCCTCTGCCCCAACATCTTCTAATGATACATGTATACTTGTTAGGAATGGGATTTAGCTGAAAATTTGCAAGGAGTTTTAGAGTACCAGACAAGGTATTTTGCTTGTATCCATAGAACATCTGGCGTGACATAGATAATGAATAAATAGGAGTTAATATGTTACACCGCAGAATGCTCTTTATGTCAATTTTGCATTTGCAATTTTGGACATTGACATTTATATTTCATAAGCATAATCATTGTAATATAAATTTTCTGATAATTGCTTTGAGCAAATTGTTCAGATCACTGTTATAGAAGGTTGTAATATAAGTTTGGTTGCCTTATGCTGTCTGTAAATACCCGTTCAGGTATTCTAGGTTTCAAAGTGTGGGAAATATCACTTTGCATTTCCCTGATAATTTTGGTGCTGATACAACACAAATACATTACATTGGCTTGAAAGGAGAAGCCACACAGGTAATCAGAGGGAAAAATGTTTGAATTCCATGGTAACTTGTTTCAGATATTTATCTTGATTTGTTCCAAAATAATCTTGTACAGATGAAGAGGGATGTTGTTGCAAATATTGTTTATGAGATTATGCCTAACCCCTCTGATCACAAGTGAGTTACTTTTCCCTTTTATAGCGATAATGCATGTTTGGATTCTGTACTGTTAATATGCAAATTCAACATTAGTTATTTTTGGGATTTTTTTGAAATGGCTTCACTCGTTAGTAGGATGTGAAACATTAAGTTGCCGTTTGATGACTAAGAGAAAGTTCCTTCAGGTAGTCATCATGTCTAATACTAGAGAATTTGAATCCTTTTAAATTGCTGCAGATTGAGTATAAGTATGAACTTTGCTCTTGCAGTCCCAGATATGTAAAACACCCTCCATCCAATTTTTTGTAATATTCTTTGATAGCATGGAGGTTGAAATATTTGTTTGAATTGTCTATTATATAAAATAGCGGAAGAAGAATATACTATATAATAGTTGATAAGGGATGGGAACTGTCACATAAAATTTAAACTATTATTTCTCAAATGAATTTTAGTTCTTGAAACTTGTAAAAATAAAATAATTTCAATAGAATTAATTTTACTTATCAAAAAAAGTTGTTCAAAATAATATTATTAGTTGAAGGACATCTCAGTTGCAGGATTTGATACCCACATCTGGTCGAAGTTGCATTTTAGTGCTCCCCTAACGTAAAGGAGAACGGAGTAGGGGCATTGCCGATTGCACTTGATGAATCGCACAACCCCGTTCCATTAAGAGAAATTTTAAAGGAATTAAGTATACCACAGATGATATAGTGGTAGTCTTATGTGACATATCTTTGGAAGAGACTTTCTATGGCATGACCTAAGTTGCTTGGACTCGGGTGCAGGTGTCCGACACAGGTGCGGATCCTCCATGATCTAATTTTTAAGAGTCGGGAATATGAATCTAGATACGGATACAGGAGCAAGAACTCGACAAAAACTAAATTGAAAATCTAAAATTATAGCTATAAAAATGTGCATAAATGATAAAAAATTTCATATAAAAATTATTTTTTAAAGAAATTAATGCACTAATAATTAATTTAGAAATTATCCCCCTTATTTATGAGAAATACAATATTTATAAATAGCATAATTAGGTGAACTAATAAAATTTATTAATTTAGAGCATATTTTCATTTATATGAATTTTATGTAAATAAAGAATGTGTGTCTTCAAAACATATAAATGTATCTTTAATTTATTATTGAATAATTATAATATTTATCCTCATTTTAAACTCTAATTAAGTGTGTGTATGTTCATCCCCGTGTATCAAAAAGAAAATATCCTCAATAATCAATGTAACAAGTAAAAAGGTCGACTAAAATTAATAGAGGTCAGCAAAGTTAGTCTTGAGTCATCGTCTTCATCTTTCCCACCCTGCCTCTTCTTTGCCACTTCTCAGCGTCTTCTTCTCCTCTCTGTTTTTCAGATTTCTGTTTTCTTTTCTCTAATACAATGCAACCGATTCCATGTAAGTTCAGCTGTTTACCACCAATTTTTAGCTTCTCTGGTCTCTGTTCCTAAAATAAGAATTCCAGAGCTCGTTGCTTTCAGTATCCAATAATTTGAAGTCAAAATCAATTTTTCGGAAATTATTGGTGAGCACGCTCGTCTCATTTGACCGGATCCGATACTGATCCCACACCCCTTACCTATGTCAGTGTCGTGTCGACAGGGGTGTAGCATTGAAACTTCCCAAGTCCGAGTAAATTAGGGCATGACAACAAGGATAAAAAAAGGTTGTAACCTAGTCAAATGGGACAAACCAACTCTCAACAATAAACAGGGTAGTTTGGACCTTCTTCGGCTTACTTTTATCTCTCCTCAGTGCTTAATCCCTCACACCTCCTTATTGGGGCATCAGTATATCTCCTCTTCACCAAAGTTGCTCGAATTCTTCACTTTTAGTACTGCACCTGTGTCGACACGGCGTGGTTATAAGTGGTGTGGTATTCGTATTTGATTTGGTCAACCAATTTGGGTACTTTGACCAAAATCGATTGGAGAAATTTCAAAAAAATTCAGTGATTTTTGTAATTAAAACAAAAGGTAAGGTGAAATTGAAGAAAATACAATATATTGTGTATCGAATTTCTACATCACTCATTTTCATGTTATCTCCTCCCATGAAAGTCCTTTTGGTCATATCTGCTCCTCAAGCTTTCTACATAATATCTCATAATCTAGATTTTATAACTCTAATTTTAGATATTCGAATATTTTTTAGCCAAGTCTCTGCACCCGTATCCATATTCCCAAATCTTAAATTTAGCATGAAGAATCCGACATCTAGATTCGCACTTGTATTGGACATCCGCACTCGCGTCTGAGCAACTTAGCTCTTCATATACCTGAATCATCTCAACCTCGCTTCCCTCATCTTGTCCATCGTAAAGGCCACTCCTACCTTGTCTTAAATTTTCTTATTTCTAATCTTACATCTCATAGTATGCCTAACATCCATCTCAACATCCTCACTTCCACTACTTCCATTTTATGAACCTACCCGTTTTTGACCGTCCAACACTTCGCCCATACAACATAATTGGTGTAACAACCACTTTATAAAACTTACCTTTAACGCACATTTTGATCACATAAGATATTGGAAGTGGGCCTTCGTCTCATCTACTCGCTCCAATACGATCTATAACATCATCATCTCCCTATTTTCTTGGATTATTGACCTAAGATACTTAAAACTCCTCTTAGAGGTAAGCTGTGTATTGATCTTTACTTCTACATCTGCTTCGTAGGTCACGTCACTAAACTTGCATTCCAAGTACTTTGTCTTATTCCTACTTAGGGTTAGATTCCGTAATTTGTCTCCAAACTCCAACCTATCATTAACTCTACCACGTATCTCACCAATCAATACTATGTCATCAATAGATTCACCATGACCTAAGTTACTCAAGACTCGGCAGTTTTGGTGCTGCACCCGTATCGACACAACACTGACGAGTATGGGTGTGGGATCTATGTCGGGTCCTCTTAAATGAGATCGGGTGTGTTGACCAACAATTTGGGAAAAAAATAATTTTGATTTTATATTGTAGGTTTCTTAAATCAAAGAGCTCCGGGGTTCTTATTTTGGAAGCGGAAAATTAATGGTGAATGACTGAACTTACGCTTATTATGGAATGAGTCACATTGTATTGGAGAAAAGGAGAATAAGAATTTGGAAAACAAAGAGGAGAAGAAGACATTGAAAGTGGCAGAGAAAGACATAGGGTTGGAAAGATAAAGACGATGACTTAAGACTAACTTTATTGACCACTATTAATTTAAGTCGACCCTTTTACTTGCCACGTTGATTATTGAGGATATTTTATTTTTTTGATAAATGGGGATTAACATACATATACTTAATTAGGGTTTATAAAATAAGGATAAATGTTATAATTATTTAATAATAAATTTAAAATAAATTTATATGGTTTGATGGCAAACATTCTTTATTTAAATAAAACTTATGTATTATAAAATAAGAGTACTCTTTAAATAAATAAATTTTATTTGTTAGCCTCATTATGCTATTTATAAATATTTTTTTCTCATAAATAAGAGGGATAATTTCTAAATTTTTTATTAGTGTGTTAATTTTTGTAAAATAATTTACATATGAAAATTTCAATCACATCTTCCTACAGTTGTATGTTTAGATTCTAGTTTAGTTTTTTTGAGTTCCCACACCTGTATCTGTATCTAGATCTGTATCCTCGAATATTAGAAATTAGATCATGAAGGATCCGCGCCCGTGTCAGACACCCGCATCCGAGTCCGAACAACTTAGACTAGGGCTGTGCAAGAATAGAATCGAGTCGAATTTGACCATTATCGAACTGAAATTACGAATTTCGATTTGTTAAAATCTCCACCCTTACTTGATTCATTCTAGATCTAATTCTGTTCATCTTTTTATTATTTCGATTTGAATTTATGGTTCGAGTTCTTCGAATTTGATATTTCAACAAGTAACTATTTTCATTTTAATTTTGTAGCAACAATATAACAAAAAATATAAAATTAAAAAGAAAAAATGACCAAAATTAACATTTTAAGTTTAAAGTGGAATTGTAATCCAATTACAATGTTCTAAAACTCAAAATATTCTTTAATAGTAAGTAACTGTATAGTAGCAGCCGCAAGAAGACAAGACTGGAGGTAATAGTTCTCTTGCCGCTAATTAAAAAATATAGTAGAAATTTCTTGCCTTGCCTCTAGTGAATTATGAATATAGGAAATTTGGGAGTGAATCACCACACATTAGATTTAGTACTTATTAATTAGGTTTATAATAATAGAGTTGTAAAAATTAGAAAAAGTAAAAAGAGAATGATGCATTTGGGAAGTGGGCCTATTTATATAATTAATATGTTGATTATTATTGTTATTATTATTGTTATTATTATTATTATAGTATATATATTTTTCCATTTTTCAAATCGAATCAAATTGTAAACACACCAATTCGTATTTGATTCGAGAAATCGTAATATTTTAAAATTAAAATTCATAATTCGATTTGAATTATATAATTCAAACCATATTATTCAAACAATTGCTTTGAATCAATTCAAAATTTCGAATTGATTCGATTTCGTGCATAGCCCTAACTTTGACCATGACATCTCCCCTTGGATATGTGACGTCAGTTCATCCATAACCAAGGCTAACAAAAAAGGAGCTAAGAGTTGATTCTTGGTGCAATCCGATCATGACTTGAAAGTTTTTCGAGTCTCCTTCCACTATCACTCGATCTTTGGCTCCATCGTACATGTAATGAGTCGCTCTATTACATTCTACATGAACCCCGTAAGGACTTTTTTGTATGTTTTCTCCACAGTTATCAAAGGCGCTCTTTAAGCGCGCTTAAGCCCTAAAGCAAGGCTCAAAACGTGTTGAGCGCTTCACCTGACTTTATGTGCGCTCACTGTCCTCATCAAGTTTCTAAGGCATACTTTCTCTTGTCAATGAGTCTTTTCGGAAGGGGCGACACTAAATAAGTGATAGTCCAATTTATTGTATTTTTTTTTTTAAATTTCTTTGTTTATATATTTTTCCTTCATGCTTATAACTATTAGTATTGGACAAAACATAAATATTTGTATTTATGCTCTCTTTGCGCCTTTTTTCATTGAAACCCACGCTTTTATTTGTGCTTTGTGCTTTAAGCCCCAATAATGTTTAGAGCTTTTTTGCGCTTTTCGCTTTTGA
Source organism: Withania somnifera (assembly GCA_039654485.1). Classification (NCBI taxonomy): domain Eukaryota; kingdom Viridiplantae; phylum Streptophyta; class Magnoliopsida; order Solanales; family Solanaceae; genus Withania; species Withania somnifera. Next base: position 8,960,038 of record JBDJHY010000106.1, on the reverse strand, counting down.
TAACACTGATTTTTTCTAGATAAATGAACACCAAATGTAAATCACGCTTCTTCGCCTTGCCATGCCCCACCAATCTTCTTAGGAGTTAAATGACTTTTGCCTTCTGTAGTTGATTGCCCCGACATGAAAATCCGAATTGATTCTCAGTAAATGATATACCCCTCCTCACCTTCATCTCCACCACCCTCCTCGAAATTTTCACATCAGTAATGTTTAGAAGAATTAACATTTGTGAACATCAGTAGAGCTTTTCTATTTTTCACATATTTTTGGAGCATATAAGATATTCAAACAAATTTTGGTTCTCTGATTAACTCTCTATTTTCCATATGCATTTTATGTGCCAGGGGTTTCTCCTTTGCGTCAATATTTTATTATCTTCACAAAAAAAAAAAGAAAGGAGACATGCAGGAGGAAACACTAAAATATGCATCTGGTGGAGGCACAACAAACATTTAGTAGCATATCACATAACATTAGTTTTTATTTGTTGAATCATCAATGTAATTAATATAAGAAATGGTAATTCCCAACTAAAGCAGCAAAAACCATTCTATATTTGCCCAAAGTTGTGAAAGAAACATAAGCTGTAGATATCTACTAATCTTGTGATAAGGAAGAGTGTGAATATATATTGAGTCTATTGACCATTCTGTTTCTCTTTGTCCACAATCATTCTCTTGTGGCTCACGTCCTTCATCATTTGATAATGGATCAGATCGATTGAACATGTATCCCTTTTCATTCATTTATCTCATCTTAAAGAAGAACATTCCATAAGCCTCAATAGACTACTAGAAAATTTCTCCTAATCTTATTCATAAGAGCTAGTAGCTTCAGCAGAAGGACTTGGGACACTTACCTAACAGTTGGTGTGCTCAAATGTGTCGTGTCATCCCTACAAGGGAAAATGGCTATGCCAGATCTTTTCGGATTTTCCCATGATAATTCCATAAGGTGGTTCTGTTTCTTCTTGTAACTTTGGTGGAAGTTCTGACATGCGTGAGGTGGCGAGGCTGGCAGAAAGAAGGCACAAACCAAGACCTTTTTTTCAGAAGCCAGGTTTGATGAGAATGTCAATACAATGCTCTCATAATTACATACATTTCCTGGAATGGGTTTCTCCACTGTTAACCTGATCAACTCCTGCATTTATTGAGACTTAAAATGTCTGAGACCATGTTATGATCTTTTTCTAATGAGCAAGTTATATGTTGTTTGGAACAATCCACTCACTTATATTTCCCATTCCTTCTCATGTATAAATGTAAATCCGGCTGCAGCCTTCTTTCCTTTCTGGTGCAATCTAATCCTGGTGTTCTCCTTTAGGACCCCTTCCCTGTTCCCTAATCGAATTCCTGTAATTTGGCTTCAGTTCTCCTGTGCATTTACCTGTTGTCTGTGAGTCAACTAAAAGATGGTATCTATGTATGCAGGACTCATGCTGAGACTGGTGGAGGTTTTTCACATGTGGAATAAACTGTGTTATGTGCTGCTCTTATGAGTAGAGTGCATTCTCTATGATGTACACTGTGGTAGAACTTATACTCAAAATATACCCATGAAGTATTAGATAATTTACTAAAATCTTCACTAACATACCCAAGTTGCCTCCTCTCTCTCTCTCTCGCTCTCCCCTTTTTTCCTTCTTTCTTCGATACAATCCCAGAAATGGATTCCTTCATTCTTGCCTTTAAGTTTCCCAGTTTCTGTTGCTTGAATTGTATCAATGAAACCTTTAGTCTGCATTGCATTTCTCAGGAAAATGCTGAATTTAGAGTAGATTCTAGAGCTTTCTTGCTGGAAACCGGTAATTTTAAGGAGATAGTTACGGGGGCACTAATATCATATTAATTGAAAATATGTGCACCTTTTGGAGCCTAGGGTGCTCCACCGGTATCATAAGTACTTCTATTGTGTATCTTTTCTGGGATGCAGTGCTTGAGAACTCCACCCGACTTATTCTCCGTGCATGCATATGAATTTCTTCAGCATCAGCGGCATGAAGAGTAATTTTCTGTAGCCATTCTACTTTTAGATTTATGATGCTACTCATATCAGATGCCTAAAATGAGTTTCACTTTCAGCAATGGTTGGTACCTTGTATTTCTCGATATCTCTGTTGCTTGGGATATGCTATTCAAAGCAGCACAAGCCAGAGTCCAGGGGCCTTCATTTGCATATCTGGAAAACAGATGGCTCAATGTTGGACACCTTGGAGAAAAGAACAAATTAGAAGTTTGGTCTTTCATGGTTTTCACATTTGCGCTAGGTTTTGAAAACTTGCATGACGAAAAGATTGCTTTCTTTAACAAAGACGAATTTTGTTCCTCATAAGGAATTATTGAAAAAAGTTTGCTGCATCATAAGAACTAATATTAGATGGTTTGACAAAGAACATTTTTCTATGAGATATGTTGCTAAGGCGGTAAACACTCGCCAAGGAAGCAAAAAGTTGATGTTAGGGATGAAAAGAATAAAACATTTTGGCCAAAGACATGCAGCCCTTTAAACTTTCAGAAATATTCATCTGGATAATTGAGTTATACCTATTGAAGACTTACTCCAGTCAAACTATACCTTATTAGACGTATAACAATCGCTAGTAAAATATAGCGCGTGATTCTGCACATTATGACTGGAAAGAAGTGAATTAGAATATGACACATGGCCTGTTAGTACTATAAGGTTCTCCAAATTAGATAATTATTTCTAGAGCAATACGGATGACCCCTTCCCATATGGGCTTAGTCCTTGCAGGCTTTGGAATTTGATGAGCGAGGCCGGGGTAGCCCATAAAGATGATAGGCCGAAACAGAGCAAGTTCAATCCATCGCTCAATGGGTTGCAGACTTCGCTGGGCTAAAAAATATTTTTTATTTTTTATTTGATAACATAAATATCTACAAGACAATATTACATGATATTACTACTTGCTAATCAAGTATCAAATTCACAAAAAAGATTATTTTAATAATTTGTAAAGCACTTTTGATATAATATTGTTCAAATCAAGTAGAGATACTAGTAAGCAAACTAAAGAGTTGATGAGTAATAGTATAACTAACTGAAAAAAAATAGTGACCTAATTTTGTCCTTATAATGATAAGTTAAACTTTGTTGGAGAATAACATTAGTCTTATTTTGGTTTCTTAATAAGATTGGCTACTGGTATTTTTTCCAAATAGTAGACGCTGGTAATAAATGATAGAATACTAAAGATTTGAGCTATAATTACTAAGGTTTATGCTATAATGGAGAAGGTGATAAGTCGCTGTCGAACGCGAAAATGATTAAATACTGAATAGTAAATAGTGATTCCTTAAAAATAATTTAATTTTTTTTACTATGTACCTATTTTATAAGTATAATTAATATTACATATTTATCATAGTTTAAGTAGACTTTGAATTTGGACTTCTCTTGTTATTTTTTAGTACTTTATTTTAATTTTTCTTTAGTTATTCTTTATTTGGCCCAAGGGCCAGCTGGCCCGTATTGCTAAGCCCGATGGGGCAACAGGCTTATCTGGGTTGAAATAAAAAGCCCTATTTTTAAATGGGTTATAAAAACTATAGCCCAATCCCATTAAATTACAGGCTGGGCTGGCCCAGTCCAACCGGCTTAGCCTATATTGATGGCTCTAGTTATTTCTTATCCTTTCCTTGTCTTCATTGTTCAACCCACCACCATCAAGCTTACTTGCCCTGCACTATGCCATCATGCTTACTTGCCATGCACTATCACAGGGTTAATCACTTTCTTTTTCATTTACGATCACCACAAGTCGACAATCTTTACCTTATTTGACCAAACAAAATTCATTGTATTTGATAAAATTGACGGTTCACTACTAAAGTCCTTGTAGACAAACTCACTAAAGTGAGAAAAAAATGTTCTTGAAACTAAATCAAATAACGAGTATCAAGAAAAAAATAATCAAATTTTCTGTCCATGCCGTAGGTGCATAGCTTGATTGAATATGGATGATGAGACAATTAAAGAACTTGTCCAGCAATTTATGACTAAATATATATATTGTTTTTTCAAAATCTTTTCTAATCTTTTGCATGTATTTTGTATATGTGATGAAAAAGAGAAAAGCGAAGGGAAGGAAAAGATAACAGATGCATGGCCGAAGATCGATGCTCTTTTTCTTTCTTTTGATCTCTTTTTTTTTTCTTAAGAGGTGATATTTTGTCTTTGTCATTGATATAAAAATAACGGTCCACTAATAAAAATTTAATAGCTACGGGATGAGTCATGGTTTGGTGGTGAAATTGAGGCAACGAAATATTTGTTTAGGATGGTTTGTACTTTGGTGATGGAGTCGAAGTAAAGAGATGTTTGTCTGGGGTGATTTGCACTGTGCTGGTGGTGGATGCAATGGTATGGTGCTGGAGGTGTGGGAAAGAGAAAGAAGGAGTTGGAAGGAAAATATTTTTTTGGGTTTTTCACGCATGCAAAATATGCGTAATACATATATTGTGCCATGTCAGTAATATTTGCTTAATAGTACCGTTTAACTTGATTTTAAGTGTTCATGTAATGACCCTCATGGTCATTTATGATAAATATGTGATATTTTACATTCTACAACATTTTAGTAGTTTTCCCAAGTCATTTATGACTTGTTGGGACCGGTAATTCGGATCCATAGCGACTCGGTTGAGCCTGAAACTAAGTACTCGTTGACCAAAGTCAACTTTCCTTCAAGACAAGCTCAAAATTTAATTCTGACAGTTCCGTTAGCTTTGGAAGGCAAAAAAAAGTCAAGATTTACCTTAAGTTTGTGTTTTGGAGTTTTTGTTTGCAATTTATGCTAATTTGTGGATTTTAATAAAGTTTAAGGCCTAAAGTGAAACTTGAGTGATAAATTGATGCTCAGGATGTCGGATCGGAATTATGATGCTTTCGTCAGCTCTGAAATGGTGAATTTAGGCTAGTTTGACCCTTAGTAAGCTTTCCAAGGTGTTCGTGCTTGAATTGAGTCGTTTTGTGGAAAGTTGGAAAATTCGTAGTTTTGGTTAAAGCTTGGATGTGGGGTCATTTTGCTCAAATGACCTATTATGTCAATTTTTTTCGATTCCATTGAGTCCACAATATGTTTTCCACTCAAAATTCATATAAGGTTTTGTCAAATTTGTATTCCGTTTTAATTTCGAGACCCCGATTGAAAATCCAAAAAAATCTGCAGCAGAAACAACAGATGGGCCATCACGATTCGCATCACGTCATGATGCCAATCGTGATGGGATACTATTTCACTTGGAATTACATCATGATTGGAATCACGACATGATGGAATTCCATCACAATTGGGATCACGTCGTGATCCCCTATAATTGTTGGAAATTAGTATATAAATCCCTGCACGCCCCCAATTTCTTATTTTAGTAAACCTACTTCGTTTCAACCCTTTTTGAGCTAAAATCTTCTCCCAAACCTCATCCCAAGGCTGAGCACTTCCCCACTTT
>JBDJHY010000106.1:8933984-8949488 GCA_039654485.1 Withania somnifera | reverse complement strand
TTGAGATATTTCTCAACTGAGTCGCCAGGGATCCGAACTATCGGTCCCAGCAAGTCATAAATGACTTGGGGAAACTGTTGAAATTCTCTAAGATGCAATACATCGTGTGTTTATCATAAATGACCATGAGGGTCATTACAGTTGGTTTGCCTTTATTAATGTGAACTTGTATTCTTCACTAGATGTGTCAGTGATTTGATTCTATAAGGCTCTAGTTATTGTCTCCATCATTGATCGAGATCTGATCAATGTTGGATAGATTATCTAGGGAGAGATTGCTGAGAGGGATATAGGGACTAAGAAAACTATGACCAGTGATTGATTACTAAGTTGTGACATAGGGTAGGGTCCCTAGGATATAGGGGTTTAATATGGAGTTCATGGCTAACTGCACAGTTTAGATCACCTATACCGAGATGTAGATAAGAGCGGAGTAAAGGCAATAACCTGAGATATTTGATGAGGCTATATTCAGAAGGTTCACCACAGTTGAACCCGAGATAGAAACAAACACTTTGGATGATTATGAGTCTAGATCTGTTAGAAAGGAGGCAGCACCGCTAGCCATTTCCCATCAACCTGTTCTACTAGTGTATGTTCCTCCTACTAGTTCAGAGGTTCCTCCACCTAGTGGACATACATCTCCACCCCCAGTTAGGCCTCTACCTGTTTGGACTCTTCCAGAGTAGGGAGTACTTGGTCCCAGAGGTGCTACACCAGTAGATAAATCTCATTTTATCCCTACCATGATTATTCATATGATCTATATGGACTTACTAGCTAAGCAGAAATCCATCAGGATTGAGAGGGAGATATATAAGTTCATCATTACCATAGTGAATACTATTGTTCGACCACTTCATGAGGAGTTCCAGGGATTCAAGTTGACGGTGCAGAGATATGACACCTAATTAAATGAGTTTGAGATGATACTCAGAGAGGGACAATAGGACTAGACTATGGGTTCCCACGTTTCATTTATCACATAGGAGGCACAACAGCAGTTTATTAACATTTTGGCATGGGTACAGACTAAATTGGATAAGATCACCACTGCAGACATAACACAGGTGTTTAGATCCCTGGAAATAGAAGAACCCCCTATGTAGAGGAGCTTCACCAAGCAGATGAGGCTCAGGATCCTACCATTCAGACTGAGAAGGCTGGTATAGGAAAGGATCAGGTCGATGTAGTTGGAGATCTTCAAGACTTAGATGAGAAGATGCTGGCTATGGGACTCTATCATTTGGTGCATGATACGCATGATAGGGGATAGAGGGTGGAAGGATGATAAGGATACCTTTGACCACTCTTCAACACATGTGATGGAGAGGGGTACTGATTCCCTACCTCCATCTCAGCCATGATCATACCAGATGGATCCTTCTACTCCCTTCCTATGTTATATTTATTTTATTAAGTATGAAAAAATACATATCTTTAGATGGGGAAGGGGGTCGTATTAGTTATTATTTTAATTTGACGTTTGGGATGCATAACTATACTCACTCTCTATCCTGTTTCTTTCCATTGATCGTCTAGTTTTAATTTGGATTATGTAGTAGATACTTATATTTTATGTTGATAAAGTTGCATTCTTTTTAGTTTTCGATTATTTTATTTTTCCCTTCTTATTTGATTGTAATAGTTTCTCTTTTAGATTTATGTGGTAGTTGTTAATTTCATAAAAAAATTGTAGGACGATCACATCATTGAGTTGTAGCCTTGTTTGGTACTATTGATTAGTGGTGTATCACGTGGGTTAGTTTTATTGCAAAATTCGGAGACCCATCTTTTTTTATTTCAAATAAGGTTGGACGTGTTTAATAAATCAAACACTCATTACATGGACACTTTCATCTCTCTTCGACTAGGTATTCATTCTTTATAATATGTGGAATGATCAAAAGACTTTATTTAGAGGATTGGTATTGTTGAATTGAGAGTGGATTGGATGTCATGTGTGGTGAGGATTTGTATTGACTTCATGTCATGGCCATCTTATAGAACCTGCATCATTGGTCTTTGCAAACAACCAATGTGGTATGATTGAACAGATGATCTTAACCATTGAATGAGGGAACCCTTAAAATTAACCCTTTTCTAGCCCACCAAATTGTAAAAAGAGTGTCCTAGTTTTACTCATTTTGAGCCTTGGACTTTTCTTTGGAAAACGCATTACAAACCATGACCTATTTATTGAAATATCCCTTGATTTAAACCAAAACCGACCTTAGTGGAAATGCTTTTCATGATCTCCATCTCTTTCCCACCAGCTCATTCTTTACTAGGCATCTAGGCAGAAAATTATGGTGAAGGTACACTACAACTTAGTATCAAAACTTAAGTTGGGGTGTTTATAAATGAGATGGGCCTAAAAGAAGTGGTTGTTGACAAAGTTCTAATAATGAATACCTTCCTTCCTTATTAATTATTAAGGTTTATGTCCTTATAAAAATAGATAAGAAAAAAGAAAAGGAACCCAAAAATATTGTAGAGTAGTATGTATATTGAATAAAAATTTGGCAGATAGTAGAGAAGAAGTAGGAAATAAGGAAGCAATAGATTGATTCAAAGATAGTCCATTGTTGGAAACCCCTCATTATAAGATTAATTAGGAAGGGTCAAGGAAATCACTTGTAGTGCTTTGAAGAAGGAGATTCACTAATATCCAAATGCTACTCTACCTTACATGTAGCCTACATTACAAGTTGAGGAAACTCTTTCAAGATCTTTATTTATGTAATGTTTGAAGTCTGCATTGGAAAATAAGGGCAAGCCTATGACATGGTGTTTGCGCATATGATCATCTTTGATAGAGTGAGCATTCAAATTTATTCCTATAAGTGTGTCATGTAGTGTCCAACAAAGGGAATTTCTTTGGTGTAAGGTCATCTCATATAAATTTCTCATGCTCAATGATTGAATCCAATTGGTGCTGTTGAGCATGGTTATAAAGGATGATGTTTAGTCAATGATAGAGACTTGTGATCCATGGAAGAGGTGTAAGGTTATAGGCATGGCAAAATTGTTTTTATCATGAAGGGCATAAACTTTTCAAATGACGCATATGCACGATTACCAAGCTAGTACCATTTCTAGGTGTGTCTCTCATTGATTGGTTGATTTACTCAAGGATGAGCAAAGATTTCAGATGGGGTTGTTGATTAGTGGTGAAATACCACACATTAGACCTAAAAATAGTAAGAAAATACTTATTTCCTTAACCACTTTTTTCAATTCTAATGTTGAGTTGGTTAATTTTCAGGGTTCGAGTCAAATTTGGGTCATCGAGGAAGAAATGAGAAAAAAGAGGCAAAAGGATTAAATTACGAAAGTTTGGAGAAGAAGACCTAGGACGAAAGTCGCTTCACTGACTATTGTCCCTTAGAAAGACCTCCATAATACAAGACTTATCACTAAAGTTTGCAGATCAAGTTAGGAAATAAATTATTAAAGACGACGGTCAGCACTACAAGAAGGCGGACCACCATCTCACACAACAGTCAAGAGTCCTACAACCGCCACTCATATTGAATACTGATAGATTTGGTAGTAACTCACCTACAAGGCAGACCTCCGTCCCACACAGAGGTACTTACTTATGCCACTGTATCATGATTTTGGCATAATTTTGTCTCATTTTGAAAATTGTATATAATCCATTTTATAACTTGAAACACCATCAGGTTTTGTATTCTTTGCTCTGTTTAGTAATTATGAGTGAGGACAAGGTTTGAGAATTTTGTGTAAAACCTAGTGAATATTTAATTCTACAAATCTTTCGATGGATGAATATGTATCTTTGAATGGTATAATTTCCTTATCTTTATCCATGTGTGGCTAATTTTCTTGCTTAGAAGTGTGTTTGTCTAGGGTGTGAATAATAGTTATAGGTGTTGGGATTTTATCTTAATGAATGTGTTATGAGCATGGGTTCATTAGTTGTTCCATAGTTTGTTGATAATTTGAGTTTGCAAACTCAATGTCATGCTTAGATGGGTTGACTACCATGAGAATGGAGTTTAAATTTGAGGAACAACTAGTGACACCAATTTGAGTTTAATACCCATCTAATTGGTGACTTAGAAATAAGTTACTTAGTGTGAAGAAATGAGCTGTATAAATGATGTGTTTACCTTTTTTGAGAAACTATCATGAATACTAATGATACATGGTAGAGATATTCATATTTATTGGTTATATCCTAGCTTACACCTAATCACCCATACTTGCACTCACACCAAATCAAGTGCACACCCCTAAGACTTTATCACTTGTTTAAAACTCTTACATTTCTTGGTTTGTGAAGTGCATTTTCAAACATCAAATTAGTTAACATAATCCCTAGAAATAGATTACCCTCAAATTTTTTACTTTCATTTTAACTAAGTCAATTAGCATACACATAGTAATCTCTAACACTCCTTTGTGAATTTTAATCCCTTCACTCTCTGTGGGTACGACTCGACCCCCATTCACAAATACTTATCTTGAAAATGACCACTATACTTTAATAGTACATATAGAGTTATCATTGATGCTGGAGATTATTTGACAATATTATCCCAAAATACTTTAGACATTTTGGATTGTATGATCATACAACGATCTTTTTCAAAAAGTATTCTTTTTATCCTCTCGGCAACTCTATTCTATTTTGTTATGTGCCTGACCATCTTACGTCTTGTATTCCATTTGTGATTCCATGAACTTTACAAGAATCAACAAACTGTTTTATATGAAATACCAAGCGCTTATCTATGTGAAGATACTCGATCTTCTACTCTATTGAATTCTCAATCAATATCTTTCACTCTTTAAATTCTTTAACAATATCACTTTTCTTCGTTAAAAAATACACCCATATTTTCATGAAAAATTATCAATCAAATTGAGAACATACACGTTTTCACCCTTTGATAGTAGTTTATAAAGACCTCATGAATTTGAACAGATGTAGTCTAGCACCCATCCTACCTTGTGCTTTCTAGTACTGAAGTTAACATTTTTATGCTTTCCTAAAATGCAATGCTCACAAAATTCAAGTGTGCTGAACTTTTCACCATTCAAAAGGTTATAGTTGCTCAGCATCTCTAGTCCTTATGCACTCATATGACCCAATATTATAGGTCATTATATTTCCTTGTTATCATTAGATAATTGCATTGCAGATGCATTAATAGATCCAATAATAGTGCTTTCTACAGGTATGTAAAGTCCATCTTACAGCTTGGTCTTCAGCATGACTAAAGAACCTTTAGTCAACTTCATAATTCCTCATTCTCTAATTTACTTACAACCATATTTATCTGGAGTACCCATGGAGATTAATTTTTTTTCAGATCAGGAATATGATGGACTTGAGTAATATTCCTCACGTCTCAATCATGGAAGTAAACCTAAATTGAATCAATGTCAATTATTTTACAAGTTACATTATTGTCCATTACTATAGTTCCTCCACCTATCTCATAACTGATGAACCAATTTCCTTGGAATGTTATATATATATAGTACAGCCATAATCTAGCACCCATTTTTATGCCATTGGATCTAGTATGCATGATGTTGTAAGAACATATTCATTATAAGAATCATGTACCTATTCAACATTGGATTCAATTGCATTTTCTTTGGACTTTGACATTAGATAATCTTGTTCAAAGTACTCTTCCTTATGGTAGCTTTGACACTCCACATTTTTATTATTCACATGAGACTTTGATGTGTGCTTTGATTTTATTCTTCTCTATTGTCTAATTTAATCTCTCACAAAGATCTCACTTCTTGATCATTTGGGTCTTCTTCAAAATTCCTCCACACATCATAAGAGTTAAGTGCCTACTGTACTTTCTCAAGAGTTATAGGCTCATTGCTATACATTATTGAATTTTTGATATTGTGGTCAATGAAAATTGTATGCCATATGCAAGTGTCTCCACATTATTTTTAATTTTGGTAGTCATAAGTCCATGACAAGTTTATAAATTTTAGAAGATCTTGCAACAAAGTACCTGAATTAATCTTAAATGTGTGAAGACTCTGGTGTAACAATGTCCTTGATGTCACCAATTGATCCTGGTAAAGTCCTTGCAGCTTGTCTTGTAACTTTTTAGTTGTCTCTTCGGTACTTCTAATAACTTTATAGATCACATTAGTACAAGGGGCAGTTGAGTTACACTCAATATATCCCCTGCGATCCTTCCTTTTTCCAATATGATGTACCATTAGGGTACTTTTTATAAATAACATGAATTAAACCTTCCTTCCACAGTAACACCATTATATGAATCTTTCAGCTATTAGAGTTGTTTTACCATTAAATCTATCAATTTTAAACTTCATAAAACTCATTTTTACTTGTTCTTCCTTTTCTTCTATATATAGCACTTGAAAATACTAAAAATCAAAATAATTCTTTTCTGATGTAGAAGTTCAGACTGTGCTACAATCACTGAGCATACTCATACAAAATCTTAGCTTTGATGCCAATTATTAGCTAAAATATAAAAGAAATATTTAACGTGGTTTGGATCAGAATGATCCTACATCCACTAGAGAATAACTTCCTTTATATTAATAAAGAAAGGGAAGAGATATCAGTTACACCTTAAGTTACACCTAAGAGAGTTCTTTCTCAACTCATTACTCTTATAATATAATTTTTTAATAATTTTTTGGATGATTTTACAATAAAGAATGAACATTTTTTTATAGATAATCAAACTTGGGTTTCAAGCATATAATAAAAATAAATAAATACATACAATATTTGTCTGTTGCAAATTTTTTCTTACTCTCCAAGTTCACTTCTATGTCAAGTAAATTGGTACATGGAATTTTCTTCCACATAGTAGACCCTAAAATAAAAAAATGAAAAACAACTCTTTCAATATGCATATTTTGATTAGATTCATTATCTTTTGTTTTGAAGAGTTCATATTTCCTATTCTGCATGACTTTTTGATTGTATTACTTGGTTAATTTCTTCGTGAGAAGTTTGTAAAGAATTTCGAATTTTCTCAGCATCGAAACACGTAGAGATTCTTTTGTACTCATTTGATTTGATTCCACAAATTGAAATTATATGAGCCTTTTTCTTCCTTGTGACAACCAACTTTTCTTCAAGAGTGTAATCTTTTCTATTTTTTTTAATAGAGAATTTACCTTTTCATTCTTGTTCAAAAGGATGGTAGGTGCAACTAGCACTACATCTCATAATCTTAGATCTTCTCATCCAAGAATCTTGCATTTTATTTTTCCACTATTTACTGTAATTTTAAGTAAATAATGATTGTGCGGTTGTTGATTGTCCATATTGTGCTATTGGTGGTGCAACCATCTTTGATACTTTAAAGGCTTTAGTCTTAGTTTTAAAAGATTTCATGCATTAATTGTTATTTTAGAGACCACTTGATACACAAAAGAGGGTGAATTATGTAAGATCAATATTTCAGCTTACTGAAAAACCGAGGGGTTGAACAACTACACATACAGAATTAAACAGGCTAAGAATATTAAATGTAAGAACAAATTAATTTTACGTGAAAAACCTTTTAAATCAATGGAATAAAAACCACGACCTATGATGTGTAAGTTTCTTTCAAAACTTCATGAACTCCAATAATAATTTAAAGGTTTAATACTCAATAACCTAAGGACAATAGCCTTCCAATAATTCAACACAATTACTTTCATAAATTATAAACTCTAGTCTGAAAAGTGCACATACTTCAACAAAACAATGCGAGTCAATATGAGTCAATAAAGAGAGCACGCTAAAGTCATGAAACTTGAGGAGTGTCTCACCTTTCCATTGAATAATAAAAATACTTAATCACTCTGTTGGAAACTAGTTTTAGAGTTAAATGTTTTTTTTTTTGAAAGAAACCATTTGTTTAAAATGATGATTTGGCACATCAAAACTCGATTTACCAAGTGACAACTCTGTTTTTGAAAATCTCTTTTGAAAATACAATCTTTTGTCACTTTTAATATTGAAAATCCATTTGAACTTAAGAAATTACAGTTGTTTTCATGGAAAATGGGGGTCTCAGAACTAATTTCATGCATTCACCATGAGCTTCATCACTCAGTATTTGTCACGCTCTTAATTTGTTCATGACGTAACAAGATCTGATGTTATAGAATCACAATGAAAGAACCTTATAGATATGATAGATCCCACAATTGCCTTATCAGCTTTACTTAATTATATTAGTCTAATTATGCAATATTAAAACTACAATTAAATCAAAGAAACAAGAACAGTATAAATGTGAAAGTTATCATATAAATGTCAACTAGTAAAGTAGTAAAGGATCGACTTTTTACGTTACCCATGACACAATCTCTATTGATGAAGGCTCTACAAAAGAATAACTAACCCGAGGAGTAGCTCGAAAGTCAAATAAAGAAAATAAAATAGTCGATGGCATCCAAGAGAATGAATGTGGGTTCATGAAAAATGTAATTAATGAAAAGTCCATCTTAGGTACATCATAAAGTTGTAACCTACTCCTCGTTGCTAAAGACACAAAACATAACAATGATATGCCAGAGCACTAGTACTCATTGAATATCTTTTTGGAAAGAATAATCATAGATAAATGCTAAAAGAAGTGTCACAAACCGAATTAATGAACTGTGCGGGAACCTACACTATCCTAAAAAGTTAGGAGAACTCTTATCACTTAACCAATTAGTTTGGGTGGAAGACTTCTAATTTAAGGAAAAATTAAAATAAGTATAATAAATCAGTTTTGAATAGGAGGTAAATCTATCAAATCTATTAAAAGTAAAAACAATTGTCATTTAATACTTGAAGACCTAATCAAACATGTACAAGAGCCATCTAAATAGAGAATAGATTGAAAAATAAAATTCATAATGACCCCAACATCTTTTAGGAAGAAAGTGCAAAAGTTGATGCTGAATATTGTTATTCATCTAGTAATTGCAACTGAATTTCATCTAGACTACACCTTAAAAAGGGATACAGCAAAAGTAGAGTCAGTATAAATACACATACTGGTAGACATCATCGGCCTACCGGTATTAGTTTACGTAATTATAAATTAGAATTAAAGAAAGAAAATCGTGACATTTTAACAAGAATAAAGTTCAACTATAATTGCATTATCATTATCATATTTTACTCATAAAACTCACAATATTCCAAATACTCTCCCAACTCTACTAATGAGATTATTTTAGCCACTAGCATACTCTAACATTATTTTCACACTATCCAAACAATCCAACACCCCTCATCCACATTTCCTTATCACCACCCCTATTTCTACGACTAACCTTGCAACTGTTCCTAGTCATACTAGAAGAGATTAGCAAGAAAACACCCTTTTGTAACACAAGGGAGCATAAAGATTAAAATATGGGAGATACAAATGCAATAAGTATAATAGAATAAGTTAATCCAACATATAGAAGTAAGCACATAGTTACACCTTCTCAAATAAATCATACAATCAGTCTCAAATGTAAGTAATCAAATATAAAATAAAAGTCAATTCAAATCACATAAGCATACCAAAGAACTCAAGTCTTCTTAGTAGACCTTGTACATATTTTTTTGAAAGATTGATCCACTTATTGGATTGTGGGATCGTTCTTTGAAGATGTTTCATTGAATTGGTCAATTTAGATCACTTTAGTGCCAATTCCATTATAAATATTTTCTAAGCATGGGTCATATAGGCAATTTCTATGCATATGGTCCATATAGGCAATCCCTATGTACCATATCAAGTAACAATGAATGCTGAATCCAGTTTCCATTGCATATTGCTACAACTATGTGGACCTATTTTCCATCAGCCTAGCTCAATAAATAATAATATTTTCATTTTTGAGCATTTGTTAGTTCACATCTTTTACTTTTTTAGAGCAATTACAAAACTATTTCCCTTTGACCTTTTCTTTTTATATCACAGTCTTATTTATTCAAGGAATCCTTTGATACATTGTCATTATGAATTAGGATATTTCGTTTATCAATATCAGTTGGGATCTCTTTAGGAAATATGAAATACAAAGATCATAAAGAATCTTAATTAAGCTACTCATAGACATCAGTCAATGAGTCATCATTATTAATAAAGCCTCTCATAGGCACAAATTCATTAGAAGTTGACTATCCTTAAATATCCTCTCAAGGGCATCAACCTAATTAATAATATTTATCACTACCAAAGTAAGTATGTTATAAAATAACTTACAATGTAAAACATAATCATGCAATTCACAACCTTCATTAACTAGTTACTAACTTTTCAAATACCAAAACTTGGGTTCCTAATGTATTTACCCACACCTAGAGCATCCAAGACTATCATTACTTACTACTTATTTTAGTATATTACGACATTCACAATCATTTAAGTCATCTATCCTTTAAAATCACCATCATCATTAATATTCAACACTAAGCATAATCCTCCTTGTTATATTATCGCACAATACATACAACTTAATACCTTCTTAACTTAACTAGGTTCAATACTAGTAGAGCTAAGGCTATTCTATTCAAATGTTTTTTTTTTCACAATAATTGTCTTTAGGGTTTATAACACATAATATTATAAAATATCATATAACTAATTAATAACATAGTTTTCTTGCTAAAAGAAATTTTTCTAATATTATCCACCTCAACTCCTTGCCTACAGACCTAGACATATTTTCTCCCATCAATTTTATGTTATAAAAATATGAAGTAACACAGTCTTTCACTCACAAAACCTACTCTATATGGACCCTAAGCTTTTTGAAGAAACACGTTGCAACAAAAAATTCTATTTTCTTTCAATTATGCCTTGAAATAATTAATCATCTAAAAGTCAAGTAATAATAAAAGTAATTAATCAATTACTCTTTAAGTAAATACTTGAGAATTCAAACCCATTGATTCTATTCTTATTTATGGTTTAAAATATTTCCCAAGATTTGATTAACCATTACTAGTTCTATCAAGATGAACTCATCTCTATTATAGAGTTTTAATGCTAAAGGTCTCATATTTATTG
Organism: Withania somnifera; assembly: GCA_039654485.1. Taxonomy (NCBI): domain Eukaryota; kingdom Viridiplantae; phylum Streptophyta; class Magnoliopsida; order Solanales; family Solanaceae; genus Withania; species Withania somnifera. Next base: position 8,938,440 of record JBDJHY010000106.1, on the reverse strand, counting down.
AATTCAAGATTTTTAACCGATAAAATACATAATCTACTTTGTCAAGTTCATGTTAAGAATCATTAATTTATACTCTAAAATCAATTTATGTGATATTAAGAACAAACATAGATTGTCCGCCAAAGCCACCATTAAAGATTATAACTCACAATCCCACCATTATGATTTTAAGATGTTAAAGAATTAGCAAACAAAGAAGATGATGGAAAAACTAACCTCAATGAAGAACTTTTACCCTAAGGGGTCATTTTCTAGAGTGTATAAGAATAATGTAAAATATGATGCATTAGTAATACTTGTATTGGTAACGCTTGTATTAGTTTTGCTTGCATTAATTATAGTGAGATTTTTCTTATGCATTATTTTGTTTAGAGTATTAAAGTTACATGAATTGCGTAATTTAATAAAAGATATTTATTTAAAAAATTATCCTTCAAAAATATGGTGGGAGTAATGTAGAAGAGGTTTTGAAGGGAAATTATGTCATTAACTATGCCAGTTCATGCATTATATCCCATTGCGTTACTAATGCCATTAATTTCTAGTTATTGGTCATACAGTCCTTAACCAAAAAAGAGTGTATAACTAGTTATTTTGTTAGTTATACATAACTTTAAAAAATGAATCAAATAATATATTAACAATACAAAAAAACTAATACATGCATTATCCTTTCTTATACACTCTACTAAAAGATCCCTAAATCTTAGAAAACCGCTTCTCTAGGGTTGAAAATAATGTTTCGAAATTTGAGAGATAAATCCCATCAAAAAGGACATAAAATGATCATAATCCCACTAAGTATGTCCTTTTACGATGGTTCTAAGCCCGTTGCGATAGTCACCAAGTTCCTTTACAGAAAGTGCTCAATTAACTTCTTACTCTATACTCAAATTAAAAAATAATTTATTATTACAGAAAGAGGACTCAGAGAAATTGAATTTTGATAGGTTATGAATCACATAACTCCTTATATTATCGGATATATTGTTGTTTAAGTTGAACTTAGTAGAAACTCACATTGAAACTTAGTCGGGTAAAAAGTTTTCAATTTAACTTTGTGCTAGGAATATTGTACGATCTTAATTCATACCTGAAGAAATTTTATACTAAAGTTTTTATAGAATTACTCATGAATAATTAAATTCATGCGATTCGAGTCTATCTAGACACATCAAAAGGATAAAATCTTAGCCAGTAAGCTTGAGGTGAGATAATGAACAAATGATAACTATTTTTGAATCAAGTTAATATTAAAGAATGGAAATTGATGCTTTTAATGAATTTACCATGGATAATTTTGAAAAAACATAATGAGTCATTACACAAAGATATATAATTACCACCTCCAACTATGACAATATCCTAAACAAATACTTTAATTTTATGGAAGTCCTATTACCCCCTTATTCTTTTTTACAGTTAATTTTCTTACCCTTATGACCCCACATAACATGATAAGTGTACAACACTCTCTAATAGAGTGTGAGATAGGCTCAAATTTAGTTTTTTAGTAACTGTTATATTAGAAATATCTTTTTAATAATTTACTTAGCTTAGTTTAAGTGGACCCTCACTTCGAGAGTATTGTGTAACAAGAGGCTACCCCTAAATTTTAAAGGTAAGTTCTATAGGGTGACAATTAGACCAACTATGTTGTATGTAATTGAGTGTAAGCCTGTCAAGAACTCTCACATCTAAAAGATAAAGGTGCCAAATATGAGAATATTGTGATGGATATGCGGAGTTACTAGGAGTGATAGAATAAGGAATGAGGTTATTCATGACAAGGTGGAGATGAGTTCAGTGGAAGAAAAGATGTGGGATGCGAGGTTGATATGATTTGGGAATATGATAAGAAGGGGCTTGAATGCTCCAGTGTGCAGGTGTAAGAGGTTGACAATGGGTAGTTTCAAGCGAGGAAGAGGTAGATCGAAGAATTATTAGAGAGCGGTTAGTAGCATAACATGAAATACTTATAACTTACCAAGGACATGAACCAAGATAGAAAAGTGTGGATGATGCATATTTGGGTGAAAGGTTAGTAGGAAGGATTGATTTTTTGTTAGTAGAAAGGTGTGCACTATTTTCTTTTTTGTATTAGTAGTAGTCTTAGTGAGATACTTGTAGTGTATTATCCTTAGATTTATATTGATTTTTGTTTTTTTAGGATAGATTGATTATGTTAGTATTCTATTTTAGCATGGTTTTTACTATTAGCTAATGTAATGACCCTCATGATTATTTATGAGAAATACGTGATGTTTTGTATTCTAGAGCATTTCAATAGTTTTTATAAGCCATTTAAAACTTGCTGGGACTGGTAGTTTGTATCCCTGGCGGCTCGGTTCAAAAATATCTCAATTTGCCTATTTTAGAGCCTAAAACTAAGTACTCATTGACTAAAGTCAACTTTCCATCAAACAAGATCGAAATTAAATTTTGAAAGTTCCTTTAGTGCTGTAATGCCAAACAAAGTCAATATTAACCTCAAGTTCGTGTTTTGGAGTTTTGGTTTTCAATTTATGCTTATTTTTAGTTTTAGTTAAGTTTAAGGCCTAATTTATAGTGTGAGGTGGTATTTTGGTGTTTGGAGTGTCAGATTAGAATTTTGATACATCCATCAGCTTCAAAAAGATAATTTTAGGCTAGTGGAGGTGTTGGTTATTTTTTTAGACTTTTCGTTGTATTTTTGAGGTGTTGGTGGGAATTTTATGCTTTTAAGCCTAAGGTTTGACTTGGTCATTATTTTTCTAAAACGGCCTAGTATTCCGTTTTCTACTATGCCATTGAGTCCAGTATATCATTTCAGGTGTGCGTACATAGTTTGTTTGAGTATAGTGGACTCTGAATGCATTTCGAGTGGTGATTCGGAGTGTTTCTTTCCTTCAATTTCTGCTGCCAAAAAATTGCAACTGGTGCACGTGGCTCCTTTTTCATGATGATGAAGCCAAGACATGCGATCATGATTCATCCTCCAATTATACTTTGCGATCACAAAGAATTTTTATGCAATCGTGATTCAGTTTTTCCCCAGCTACTCTATGCACTCGCATAACATATGTATGTGATGGCAATGCCTAGGAAAGATACTTTACATGATTGTGACTTCTTCTGATGCGATCACGATGAAGAAAATTCTTGGAAGTTTTATAAAATCTCTGCATGACCCTCCGTTCTTATTTTTGCAAAACTTTTACGTTTCCACTCTATATTTGTGCGAAAAACCCATTTAAAGCTGAGAAATATTTCTCTAAGTGTTGCCCTTATATTTCTACACGATTTGACTTAGTTTGTTCTTCGTTTTTAATTTTTGAAATTGTTAGTTTCCTCCATTAATGACCCCAAGTGATGAAGTTAACGAGCCCAAGTTGTTCCTTGGGTATACTTTAGTGCATAGCATAATTAATTGATCGAATTTCAATGTTTACTTACATAAAGATTGCATCTTTGACCCTATTATAGTCAAATCTGTCCGGGATATCTTGGAGCCCTTTCCGCACTCGAATTATGCATAATTTTGGAGCAAGGGTTCCTAGTAAAGTTGGGAACCCTATGGCGAAGTTTATTTTTAGTTCCGAATAGTGAGCCCCACAGGCCCAATTTTGGCCCAGTATGGAACTTAGCATAATTTATACCGTTAGACTCATATTGATATATGGAAAACTTTTATGCATGTTTTAGAGGAATTAGAGATCATCTAATATTAATCAGAATAATATTTATGAGCTTGTAGTGCTTTATCATCGGACGACAAGTAGGCTCCGTGGGGCTATCTCTAGGCTTATAGCTTTAATAATTGTACTAAATAGCATTCGTGAGTTAAGTAGCTAGATTGTTATAGTAGCCTTGTACTGTTCCTTCATCCATTTAGATGTTCAAAATATTTTGACATCTAAATTTATATTGTGCCTGTGATACCTGTGTATAGCATCGGTAGTTGTTAGTACATGATCATATATATATATATATATATATATATATATGATCATGTGCTGTGCATGCATTATACGAGAGGTTTGGCCTTTGACTTCGATGGGAGTATATTGGGGTTAGGCCAGTATCACCACCTGATTATTAAGCTATGAAGCCTAGAGACTGGTCTTGGTAATAATGCTGGATAATGATATAAAGTAATAAATTGTAATATTCTAATAATAAGATAAGTAAATAGCCTTTTAACTATTTTAGACTCCATGTTGTATCGAGCATCTGATAATATTATCTTTACTTATTTTAGCCCAAGATTTAAACATTGGTACCCGAAACTATCCTTTGACTAATTAATGATGGGACTTGAGATCGACTTCATTCGACAGTAAGTACAACCGCTGACACTTGAGTCTGTTATCATATGATAATGAGTACAACTTTTGACACTTATCATACTGATTGGTTATGGAGACATTGATGATACCTGTTCCATTGAGGATATTGGTGATACTACTACATTGAG
>JBDJHY010000106.1:8873541-8886659 GCA_039654485.1 Withania somnifera | reverse complement strand
TAGAGTTTGTAATATCTGCATTTACTACGTTCAACCCCTCAGCGTTCCTTCCGTGCTAGACACTATTAGGACATCGTAATCTAAAATCAATGTCCCCTTGAACTTTTCTCGAATTATTGGTGACAAGACTTCTTAGTATCAAAAAAGAAAGAATTCATCTCTGAATGCTTAATAGCAACTCAATGCTGTCTTATCAGAAGGATTATCTCTGAATGCTTAAGCTCTGTGAAGAATAGTTAGACTGTATAAAAAGAAAGAAGTAGGATGAATTTCAAACTAATCAGTACTCATATTAGTAGAGCAGGTTAGCAGTAATCAAATAACCCTTGGGCTCTTTATAACTTTGATCACAACTGAGATTGAAACCGTGCTGTAACCACAATACAAAGGCTTCTATGAATGATTAAGAATGTGTTTGGTATGGACGAAAACAATTTCTAAAAAATATTTTCCAATTTGCTCATGCTTGCTTGGTCAAAATGCCTTGAAACACATTTTCTCTAGCAAAACAAGTCAAAATGACTTCCCTAGTGCAAGTAGGGAAAACAAGTCCATAAGTGATATTCTGGTTAATTGTCTCCTCCCTACCCATCAACACCGCTCAATACCACCCCTTTACCATCCCACTCCCCTAACCATAGCACCTCCATAGTGTTTGCTAAATTATAATATGTAAATGTCTTGAAATAACATTTTTCTAGCTTACTTACCAAAAATTAGATAATAAGTAAGAAAATCACTTACTATTTTCCAAGTAGAGCATTTTCTTTCATACCAAACACACCACCAACAACAACAACTAACATACCAAGTAGAGTGTACGCAGTCCAAATCAAAGGTAAGGTAGAGAGATTGTTTCCAAAAGACTCTCGGCTCAAGACAATAAAAAAAGACATAATACAAAAACAAGGAACAAAGAAAAGTTAAAAAAAGAACCAGATACTAGCAGATGCAAGGCAACTACAAAATAATATTACAAATGATCCACCCGAAACAACAAACCTCACCAAAACTCCACGAACAAGGCACTTCATACCAAACACACCCTAAATGTAAAATTGGAGTTAAGTAAAAACACCTTCAAAATGTCCAGTAATCAACGGATCTTAAGATTCACAAAGAGAAAAGATTCAATTCTTTGTAATAGTAGAGCATGCATATGAAAATAGAAAAATGTGAATGCTTACCGAAGAAACCTGTTGAATTCTCCAAGGTCTAGTCCAAATTTAGCAGAAAAAAATACAAAGTAGAATCAGAAAGCAGAGTAGTAAATAAATTGACTTAAAATGCAGAGTGAAGAAAAACGATTGCACCTTAGAATAGCTTCCACTTTGTAAAACTTGGCTTCAGGTACGAAATCTGAAAAACAAAGGAGCATAATCAACAAAAGAATGAGACGTTCATTTATTTAAACAAATTGATACCTGCGGAGGTTTGTGCTCTGATAATTGGAGCATTTTGAAGGGGTTTAAGGGTGAGCTGTGAAGGGGAGAAGGTAGGACGAGCTACGGGAATGGAAGTGAAACGAGGGAATAGTAACAAGGAAGGAGAAGAAGAGAAGGAGTGAAGAGAGAAATTGGATTTGGAAAGTGAAGAAGGAGAAGCCATTGTTGGCATTCGGAAGAAGCACAAACTGTTAATCGAAGTCCTTGAAAACACAGTGAACTCAACTGACGCCATTACTGTTGCCTTCTTTACGATGGAAAAAACATTCATTAAAAATGCTTCAAATTAACATTAACATTATTATTAACAACATTTAAATTGAAATAAATTCAAACTAATGTTCTTCAAATTTTATAGTCTAAAATTAAATTTAAATATTTAATTAGTTTTACTATTACTTTTAATTATCATTTTAAATTTTACTATTATTCATTTTTTGAATAAATTATCAAATTTAAAAAAAATGCATAATAAATTAAATATAACAATATAAAATCTGAATAAGGTAGAATATAATGCAAAGGGATAATGCAGAGTAAAAAATAATAAATAATATATAATAGTACACTCAAGCTACCAAAAAAAAAAAAAAATCTCCTCAAAACTTTGGATCCAAACACTACACACAAGGCATTATGACTCCTAACACAGACAAAACAAACCGACCTACTAACACAATCAAGTTTTCTAACCTTCTACCCTAATACTCATCTTCCACACCTTTTTATCTGGGGCCATGTCCTCGGTCAACTGTAACTTCTTCAAGTCCTACATAATCACCTATTTTTCCAATATTTTTTTCAGTCTACCTCTTCCTCTTTTTAAAATATTCATTGCCAACCTCTTATACCTCTGTGCTAGGGTATTCGTGTTCTTCTAAAGCACATGTCTGAACCATCTCAGTCTTGTCTCACGCATCTTATTTTCCACCGCAATTACACCTACCATGTCTTTAATAGCCTTATTCTGGACCCTATCACACTAGTAAACCAACATATCCATTGCAACATCTTCATCTCTGCCACTTCAACTTTTGAATGTGAGTGTTCTTAACTGGCCAACACTCCACATACAATATAGCAGGTCTAATTTCCACTCTATAAAACTTTTATTTCAGTTTAAGAGACACTTCTTTATCGCACAAAACCTCATATGCAAGTCTCTATTCCGTCCACACAGCGTCAATACGGTGGGAAACATTCTCATCAATCTCTCAATTGCCCTAAATCATATATCTCAAATACTTGAAACTATCTCTATTACAAGTAGCCTGGGTATCTAGCTTCACTATCACGTCCTCTTCCTACTCCACCCCTTGAACTTTCTCTTTAAATCTCCAACTTAGCATTAACTCCCCTGTGGATTCCATCAATCAAAACTATGTCATCCGCAAATAACATACACCAAGGTACCTTGTGTTGAATTTCCCGAGTCAAAGCATCCATCAGCAAGACAAATAAATACGGGCTAAAGATTGATCCCTGATGCAACCTCATGTCAATGAAATAATGATATGAGTATCTTGCCACTGTTCTCAAACGAGTCTTGACTCCATCATACATATCCTTAATCGCACTAATATACGCCATAGGGACATCTCTTACCTCCAAACACCTTCAAAGAACCTCTCTAGAAATGTTATCATAGTCCTTTTCTAAATTAATGAATATCATGTGTAAGTCCTTCTTGATTTCCCTAGACTATTCCACCAATCTCCTTACCAGATAAATCGCCTTAGTAGTTGAGCATTCTGGCATGAATCCAAACTGATTCTCGAAAATAATCACAATCTTCCTCATCGTCAACTACACTACCCTTTCTCACACCTTCATTATGTGACTTAACAACTTGATACCCTTGTAGTTGTTGCAATTCTGGATGTCACTCTTGTTTTTGTACAAAGCGATGATCGTACTCCATCTTCAAGCTTGATGAATCTTTGTCGTCCTTAAAATGATGTTAAACAACTTGGTCAACCACTCAATACCTGTTCTGCCAGAGATCTTCCAAATATCTACTGGGATCTCATTTGGCCCAATCGCTCTATCCTTACGTATCCTACGAACCACACTCTTAACCTCTTGTATCATAATACGCCTACAATAATTATAACGGTGATATCTCTCTGAGTGCTCGAAATGCCCTAACACAACACCTGTATCTCCCGCATAGTTCAAGAGCTTATGGAAATAAGATTGACATCTCTTCTTAATGAGACTCTCATCTACCTAAACTTTACTATCCTCTCCCTTGATGCACTTTATTTGGTCCAGGTCATGTGTTCGCCTCTCCCCTACCTTGGCCAGCCTATATCCTCTAATTATACATACAGCCTCTCAAAAGTTATTGCCTTAATTGTCATAACCACTAATTTCACCTGCTTTCTCGCCCCCTGTTCTCTTCCCTGTTCCTTATTCTTACCCTCCACCATCTTTGCGTAAGCCACTTTCTTCTCCTCTACTTTTCCTTAAACTTCTCTGTTTCACCATCATTCTTAGATACGATATTTATACTCCATTACTAGAAAACTAAAAAATTTAAGAAATTAGTTGAATTGTTGAAAAGTCCTGCTTAAGCCATCACTAATATATTCAAATAAAATTGGTCTAACATGTTTTTTTATATTCACGTTAAAATTTGACTAATTTAATTATCCTTTAAGCATCATATGTAGATGTTTGGGGGGGGATCACTCAGTGCGGGGCCTTTCGAAAATAAGAAAGTATCCCGTTAGAGTTTTAGTCTCAATTGGACCTTGCTTGATCTACAAAAGAATCAAAAAGAGCAAATTCTCATTCCATAATTAAATCTAACTTTCATCATCGTCTCTCATTTGCTGCATAAGATTTCTTTTTGGAGGAAAGCATTTTTATCAAGGAATTCTTTTTATCATATCTCAAACACGAGCCTTCAAATTATAAGAAAAGAAGTCTCATCCACTGCACAAGATAAGTAAAGTTAGTCAACATTGTAAAAATGAAAAATTACCATTTTTTAGATCGGTTAATGGCAATTAATTTTAATCTGATATTATAAAACTATTAGTTATTTACTTCTTTTTTTTCTAATGTAAAATAAATATTAGTTTAAAGCTAAGCATAGTGAGTTAAACTTTTCAAGTGACACAAGTTAGTAGAAGAAAGTCACATATCCAACAATCGAAGTTTCCATATTGATTGGTTCCATTCCCCCTTGTGGCCCATGCTTTTTGCGTGTGCATTTTTCTCAACCAAATTACCAAATAATCTCAAAATAGATTATGCATGTATAATTTTATTTATATCATAAAAAATATAAATAATATGATTATTGAAGTAAAAAAGATAAATGATACTAAAATAAAAAATAAATGTTTGGTATGAAGAATGAAATAAATTAAAACATTCAATAATAACAACATACAACAACATATTCATCTCTCAAAATAGAGATGGAGTTTAGAAAGGGTAAAGTATATGCAGTTTATATTACAACATGTAAAGAGGTTGTTTTCGAAAGCTCTTTGGTTCAATAACAATCTCAAAAAAACATAATACAAGAACAAAAAATAATTAAAGATAATAAATAATAGCAAATGCATGACTACAACAAAATAATATTACAAAAAAAAATTATTTGAAACAATATACTTCTATCACAAGTGTAGGAATAATAAAAATATTTAATAAACTGTTATTGCAAATACTCTTAATTGTGGATGTCAATTCATTACTCTCACTACCAGCTTAACAAGCAGGTTCCTATCAACAGCTAATTAGCAGCTCTACAAGAGGGTTCCTATCAGCAACTCCGCAAGCAGGTTCTTATAAGTAGCTTATTTGCAGCTCTACAAGCAGATTCCTATAAGTAAATTTGCAAGCTGCTTCTATTCTTCTATAAATTGGAAGTCATTTTAGTTCATATGTACAGAAGTTTTGAAGTTCTATAATATTTTAGTTTTTCTTTATATATTTTTCTCCGGTGTATTTACTTTACAATGCTTTATTTCGCAATACGTTATCAACACGATATTCTGTCGTTTCGAATAAATACTTTAGAAGTGTTAAAGGTAAGTTGAATCTTCCTAAACTTGATTCAAGTTTGAACACAACAACGGTATATACTAGGTCGGATTTTACCTTGTTTTTTGAATTCTTCAAGTTTTATAATTTTATTTTGAATTCAAATAATAATAATATATTTTCTTACAACTTTGATAGAGATTAAAAGAAATATTTGATCATCAGAAGTGGTTAAATAACATGATGTCTCAATTTGCTCCTTAAGTGAAATTATTTTAATAGAGGTTACTACCTATCATAATTTAGTACACTTAAGATACGTTCAAATGATTACTTTCATTCCTGAAGTATGATAATTTTTTTCAAAAGTGAATGTGATGATATTTAATAAGAAAGATAAATACGAACATGTTCTTTATTGTGAAGATGTCATGACTCACCTCTAGAAGAGGTAAAAATAATTGAGAAAGATTATTTTAAACTTTACCCTCGAAGTGGTAAATATTAAATTTATGCATGTATCGATAAATATGAAATTTACTCTTGAAGTAGTAAATTTAATATTTACTCCTAAAGTAGTAGATCTGAAATTTACTCCTAAATTAGTATATATTATAAAGGAATTAGTAAGACCGGGATGTGCTAAAGAAAAAATATTCTCCACTTTTTCTACCTCAAGTATGCTCCTATAGCAACAATCCTGGAAAATGGACTTTAAAAAATATACTGAACCAGTCTCACATCTTCTAGTTGTTGAACAACATAATGACCTTTTAATGAAGAATCATGAAAGCCGACCAACTGGTTCTATCCCATTTCCTGAACTGATTGAGACAAACTTTTACCAACGTGAAAGGGTTCGTGGTCCAATCGTGGTCATAACCATAGTCGAGGAAGAAATGATAATCATAGTTGTCTTGCAACGGATAAAAATCTTCAACACCAACAGTGTAAGAAAAAGGATGAAAAGCATGAAATGGTGCCGAGAAAAATTTCAGAAAATGTATGTCACAGATGTGGAGAAAAAGGACACTGGGCAATTACCTGTCGAACATCAAAGCGGTTGGTTCAACTATATCAAGCATCCCTGAAAAAGGTAAATAATAATGCAAAAGTAAACTTTATCACTGAAGATAATGTTGAGCCCATGCAATTAGATATAACTCATTCTTTTTTCCTGAAAGAAAAATGGATCATTAGATGGGTGATTGAAGGCTTGGAGAGCTACTATATTTCTTCCGAAGAGGATAAGACTTGTTATAGAAAAATGCTTTATTCTCTTCTAAATTTCCAAGAAACTTATTAAATTTTAAGGATACCCGTCAAAACCGATATCATGTTGAGACATAAATGAAATGAACGTTGAGTATCTTGGTCTTACCAAGGATGTCTCAGGTCAGAAATATATTTTTGAAAAATTATCAACTTTGTCATCTAGCCTATATTATGCAGAAATTAATAAAATTTAAGCACACTTAATCATAATTAGAAGTTTACTAATTTGAATACTTTTGTGTTATGTCATGACCGAATAGTTCATCTTGTATCAATAATGATGAGATGGATCACTAAAAATTCAATTCAGCATCCACTAAAGAACCTGGAGATTCTTATAAATGATGAATTTTCACGTGTTGCTTGTTATCAATGCAATTTGATTAAGAGGCCATCACCAATGAAGGTTGTTTAAATATTTTATGATCCTAATAATGCATCTTTGAGGTAGTCTCATATGTGCCTCTTATCATCTCGCAACCTAAAGTGTGAGAAGTTATTGACATAAATAATATGATTAAGGGCACAATTCCCAGATTGTAAGGTTATTCTCCTCGATAATGCTTAAGATTTTACATACCAAGCTTTTGATGATTATTATTTATCAGTTGGGATAAAAATTGAACAATATGTAGCTCATTTACAATTGATAGTAACACCACTACTTATGAAAACAAAATTGCCCACTACCGTTTAAGGTCATGCTATCTTACATGCAACATCACTTGTTCGTCTCAGACCAACTGACTATAGTAAATATTCTCTGTCACAATTGATTTTTGGTCATGAACTAAATATTGCTCATTTATGAATTTTCCGTTGCGCGGGCCAATAGCACACCACTACGTACTAAAATGGCTCCCCAAAGAAGATTGGGAATATATGTTGGGTTTGACTCAGCCTCTATAATTCGCTATCTTGAACCATTGACTGAAGACTTACTCACTGTTCGATTAGCAAATTATTGATTTGATGAAAGAAATTTCTCGCAATTAGGGGGAGAAAAAAGGAATCCATTAAAAGAAAAATTGCGTAGAGTATTTTATCACTATCTCACTTTAATCCACATGCCCTTATATGTGAGCAAGAGGTACAAAAGATCATTCGAGGTCACATATCCCTGCTTTGAATCAAATGCCAGAAACATTTACTGATTTGAAAAGGATAACAAAGTCACATATCCCTGTTGTGAATCTGTCAATCCGAATTCATGTCCAGAAGACCATCCATTATAGCTTCTAAGTCACAAAAAGGCCTGAAGCATGGTCAACCATTGAGTTTGAAGGGTAGAACTCCTAGAAAAAAATACAAAAAATGATCAGAATGACATTGTGAGAGAATATCACAAAGTGATTTGAGATCCGGTTAATCCTGATATTCCTGAAGAAATCAGTGAACCCGAGACTCAAGTGAATAAAGAGCTTTCAATAAGTTCTACCGCTGATGGAATAAATTTAAATCCATTAAAAATTTATGGCAGATAATGTTTTTGCATAAAATGTTGCACTTAATATTATGCAAGATAATGAGGATCTTGAACCTCAATTTGTCGAGGAATACTAACAAAGATGTGATTGGCCAAAATGTTAAGAGACAATTCAGTCAAAATTGAACTCACTTGCTAAACATAAGATTTTTGGACATATAGTCCAAACTCTTGATGGTGTAAAATCAATTGACTATAAATGGGTCTTTCTACAAAAAAAAATGAGAGAAATAAAATTGTAAGATACAAGGCATAAGGATTCCCTCAAAGACCTGGAGTCGACTATGAAGAAACATATTCACCTGCTATAGATACAATAATATTTCGATACCTCATCGATTTAGCTATACATGAGAATCTTAAAGTCCATCTAATGGATGTGGTTCATCATATCTTTATGGTTCACTTGATAACGAGATTTACATGAAAATTCCATAAGGATTTAAATTGCCTGAAGCATATCATATATAATCGCCTTAGTGAGTAATTGATAAATAAAAGTTATATAAACACTGTTATTTGTTCTTGTATTTTTACTAAGAAAACGGGATCAGAGTTTGTTATACTTGCCATTTATATTGATGACATAAATCTAATTGGAACTTCAGAAGGTATCCAAAAGGCAATTGAATATCTAAAGAAATAGTTTGAGATAAAAGATTTTGAAAAGACAAAACTTTGCCTTGTCTGCAAATTGAACATTTTAGCAACAGGGTCTTCAACCATCAAGCGCTCTATACTGAAAATGTTTTGAAACGATTTTACATGGACATAGGACACCCATTAAGTACTCCAATGATTGTTCGATGAATAAAGATTCATTCTGATCTCAAGAAGAAAATAATGAGGAACTACTTGGTCCTGAAGTATCATATCTCAGTACAATTGATACACTTGTGTGTCTTGCTGATGCAATAAGACCTGATATAGCATTTTCTATCAATTTGCTAGAAAGATATAATTCTCCCCCAACACGAAGACATTGAAACGGAGTCAAACATACACTGTGCTATTTAAAGAGGACTATTGATATGAGTTTATTTTATACTAATAAAAATTATGTAGATCTTATTGGTCATACAGATGCAAGTTATTTATCAAGTCCCACATAAAATTCGATCTCAAACAGGCTACCTTTTCAAATAAGGAGGAACTGTTATCGTGGCTATCTACAAAGCAGTCCCTTGTTGCTATTTGTTTAAATTATGCTAAGATAATATCTATTCATGAAGCAACTACTGAAGGTGTGTGGTTGAGGTCGATGATACATTTCATCAAAGAAAGATGTGGTTTGGAGTGTGATATCAAGGTAGCTACAGTCCTGTAGGAAGAAAATGTGTCGTGCATAGCTCAATTGAAAGAAAGCTTCATAAAAGGAGAATGAACGAAGCATATTTTACCTAAATTATTCTTCACACATGATCTCCAAATGAATGGTGACATTGATGTGGAACAAATCTTTTCAAATGATAATCTAGCAGAAGAGGATTACTTTTTGCTTATGATCCATGCCAGATCATATTGTATCACATTGAACTCTTCTTGAGGTCAACATACTTTGGAACATGTCAAAGACATTGCAAGATTGAGATATCCTAGAACCAGGCTAGATAAAAATGACAAGAATCCACATTAGTATTAGCCTAGAGGTACATGTTGTGGTTAATTGTGCGTCTGTACAGTTCAGTCACCTCAAACTTGGATGGACAGTCAGGTTGCACATGTAATGTGCAGAATGAAGCCTGTTATCGGCCAGTTAAATATTCTACTGTTTTTAAGTTAGAGGAGAGAAACCCCTCCCCCTTGTGGAGCTTCCTTTAAAGTTAATTATATTTAGCAATGCATTTTTTTTTTCATTGTTCGACAATATTCATGCTAAATATGCACATTATAACTAGTGCTCTTTATTGAATTTTCGCTTTTCATCTGTATAGTAATGAATCTTTATCAATTCTTTCTTTCAGGTTTCACATTCTCCAGATGCTACTAGTTTGCAATTTGTCCCAAGCATTCGCTCAGGTAGCTTTGCAGATATTAGCCCACGGAGGTTCATGGAAGATAAGAATATAATAATAGATGATCTTTCTGCACATCTAGGCTCCCTCTTCAGGTTCCCTAAGCCTTGTGCCTTCTATGGGGTAAAAGTCAATTCTGGCTCTTGTTATATAAGGTTATTGGAGGGGTCTTAACTGATTTATGTTTCATTATCTATAGGTATTTGATGTTCATGGAGTGGTCTAACTGATTAGTGTCTTATAGGAGTTTGATGGTCATGGAGGACCTGAGACAGCAGCTTATGTAAGAATGCATGTACTCCGCTTCCTTTTTAGGACATCAATTTCCCTCAGACATCAGAAGATGTTGATGACACATTTTTAAAAGAGGTGAAAAACTCAGCAAGAGAAGGGTTTCTTCTCTCTGACGTTGCTTTGGCTGATGAGTCTGATGTGTGTAGTTCTTCTGGAACTACTGCATTGACCGCGCTGGTATTGGGAAGGTAAAGTTTTGATTCAGTTGTATGTGGTGAAAATGTTTCTCCTTTATTTACAAAATTAGTCATGCGCACGGTGAGAAGCGGATGCACTACATAAGTTACAGGTTCATCAAACCAATAACTTTCCTCAGACCCTGTACACGTGTTAAAAAGTTCACTAAATAAATACAAAAAATAGATTTTGAATCCAGTAGTTTGAATGAGTTGCAATAGAATCCAAAATCGAGCTCGTAATGTTGGAAACCTCCATTCATCATCGTGATTGCCTTTAAGTCTCACTCTTAGCACGATTAAATGCTCATTTTCTAGTTTTTGTCATTCTGTTGCTGCATCATACAGTTTTCAATTCTCTAAGCAGATAATTTAAGTTATTCATTCCGTACTCAAGTGTGTTGCTCGATGGATGAGCTTCAAACCTGTTGTTTATTTTTGAATTTGAATTCTGCAGAATTCCTTCTTGTTACCTGAAGTGTTACTTGGTCCTGTTTCAGGCTTTTACTGATGGCGAATGCGGGTGACTTTCGTGCAGTCCTCTCCCACAAGTGAGAGGCCGTTAATATGTCTCAAGACCACAGGCCGAATTATGCATCAGCGAGAAGGTGTGTTGAAGAGTTAGATGGATTTATTGTTAACATCTATCTCAATGCTATCCTTTCAGTGACTAAAGGCCTTAGGGGACTGGGACATGAAGCTGCCTCGTGGCTCTGCCTCTCCTCTGACTGCAGAGCCTGAATTCCGACAGATCATCTTGAACGAGGATGACGAATTCCTTATAATTGGTTGTGATGGGATCTGGGATGTTATGTCAAGTCAACAATCCGCTAATCTAGTACGACATGGTTTGAGACGGCATGATGATCGTGTGCCAAGGACCTTGTCATGGAAGCCTTGCGTCTCAATACGTTTGAAAATCTTACTGTGATCATTGTTTGCTTTACTTCCCATGATCATCCTGAACCATCGCAGTCGCGACAAAGGCGACTAAGGTGCTGCAGCTTCTCTGCCGAAGCCTTGTGCAGCTTGGTTGGACAACAGTACAAGCCATTGAGTTTCTGTGGTTTGGATGTCTTCTCTTCATTTCTGTCTGTTTTTACGGGCGGGTATTTTGTACATACAATTAGTTGGCAGAGAGGATCGGATCGGATCATTTTGGTGGTGTTTGTTGTATGGAATTCTCGTGTATCTCATTTTACTAGCTGTACATAACAACTATTTCCGTACTTACTAAATTCACCATTGGAACAGCATCGTTTTTTCTTATGCTTAAGTTTCTTTTTGCTCATGTCATACAAAAACTTACTAGCAAATTGATTTATTATTCACCTAGGACCTATAGTATTCGTTTATATATTGTAATTACCTGTCAAATTTATTCATTAGCAATTGTGTTGGTCACCACGACGATTTCCATAGACACAAACAATTCAAGCCAAATTAAAACGAAGTCTCTCAATTAGATTTAGGAAAATTCGCATTTAAAATAGATATTGTTAGTGACATGGCGAGTATTAATCACAAGTTTCAATTGATGCACTAAATTTTAAACCAAATCGGGTTTGATAATTAAATTCAGAAAAATTAATATGTACTAATATACCTGCAAAAAGATAAATTCGTAAATTCGAAAAGCAACAAATAAATAACATTAGTCATTGTGAATATGATGAGTATTGATCAATGGGCGTTTAGGTTTCCAACTTTGGTCTTTCCAATGTAAATAATATTCTTAATTTTGTATTATCTTAAATAATTTGAAGAACATTTCATTCATCATCCAAACACTTTGTCACCACTGTTTTATTTAAATACACTAACAGCTTATTATCGATATTAATATTTTTATTCAAATATTATTATTTTTTTGTTTTTATTTATATGAAGTTGTAAAGTGTTAATCTTGTAATGTGTTAGCTAATATTGACTAATAGCTTGTAATGTCATGTGTCAACCAACAAGAGTTAATATTGTCATGTATGGTGACTAATGACTTGTAATACCATGTGTCAACCAATATGGTGACTATGAATACGTAAAAGGTGGTACGTGCAAATAGAGAAAGAGAAAAACTACTACTACTTTATCCATTTTTCATTTTTCTTTCAATCATTGAGTATATTGAGTTGGTGTCTTAATATTATTGTTAACACATTATCAGCACGAGACTCTATCGACTCGAACAAATATTTCAATAGGTATAAAAGGTAATATTTTTATTTTCTTAAAATATCTAATATTTGTAAAGTTTGTTGACCTGGATATATCGGGCAAAGGCTACATGTCATGAGCACTAGATGCTGAACTCAATCTAGATGCGATGGGTTTGGCAGACACCATCAAAAATGGAAATTAGGCATCGATCCAAGATCGTGCCAAGGCGATGATATTTCTCCCCCACCACCTCGTCGAGGGTATAAAA
>JBDJHY010000106.1:8830168-8841708 GCA_039654485.1 Withania somnifera | reverse complement strand
TCAAATGACCATATCTCTAAAAATATGAAGAGTTATGTGGCCCATAATCTATCAAATTAGATCTCTTTGAATATATCTTCCAATGCAAAAAACCGCGCATTATTTCAAGTTCAAAGTAAAATGTTATGCTCGATTTGGTGAAGCTCTATTAGTTTGACACAGGGATATAAATCCATGTACGGTCCCGTACATCAATCTCATGACCCGTACAGTGGGAGGTACAACCAGTGCTGTCAAAATTCAGCATCTTTCCTCTATGTTTTACCAAGGTTATTTTGGACTTTTCCTAAGTTTTTTAGCCCTATTATAAGTCACTTTAAGTGTCTAAATCATAAATCTAAACTTTCAAATCTCAAGAAATTCTCTCAAAGACTACATAGGGTTCATCTTCTCCTTCAAGAACCCAAAAGCCTTCAAATCAAAAAACTCAAGATCCAAAAGAAGGCTTCCACCTTAAAGTTTTCTATGTTTTTCCACTCTAAGAACTCCATAAAAGATTTTCTTTTTCAAGATCAAACTCTAATATTTCCAAATCATATCTTTGTCCCAAGAAATTAAGTGTTCTTCCTCATGTTCAAGAAAAGTCAAGTTTCCACATTAAAATCTATAGTCCAAAAGCTTCATAATCAGGTATGTGGGGTTTTCAGTGAGGTATTCCTTTCACCTTCATGCCCAAACTTCAAAATTTATGGAAACATTATATAAATTTTTGAGTTAGGGTTCAAACCCAAGTTTATGATTTTAATTTAAAAATCATCTTCTGTGATTTTCTTACGATGTTTACTCCTATAATTATGCATGTTCCCTTGGTTATCATCTTTATTGTTAATTTTAGCATGAAGTATGATTTAGCATGAAAGGTTACATGATTTTTATTTTATTTTAGATAAACCAAATGAATTTACTTATTGATAACTTATTCCATAAAAGTATAAATTTTAGCATGATGATTCTCTGTAATTTTAGCATGATTGTATGGTATGTATGAGAGGTTATGATTCATTATATAACAAGATTATGAACTTGAAAATACCTATGTACTTTTACAAAATTATAGTATTTTCTCACATTTGAGAAAATGTAATTTATTTTGCAAGATATGAGACTATGACTAAATACATGATATTTTGGGAAGATTTTTTTAGCACCGAGGTCACAGCGAACACTATCACTCGATCTAAGGGATGATACCTTAGTCCCTTAAATTATGTGTGCTAGTGTAGATATGAACCCAAAGGCATTTGCCCAAGTGGTTAGCCTAAGTGGCTATTTTTTATAGATCGATCGTCATATTTATATAACCTTTGTACCCATGCAAGGTATTAAGGAACTATCGAGCATGAGGTTGTTATATTGGATTTCATGAGCTCACATGATGTATGTGGGTTAGAAGAAACTTCCACTCATATTCCACCTATGTGAAATTTTTAATAAAGTTACATTATGCATGACTCGCACTAGTTTACTTCTAATATGGTTATTTTTAGTATTATGTAACTCTACAGTTTCAATTATACTTCTATGATAAATGGTGAGTCATAGTATATCAGTTTTCATGATTCAGTCGTTTGTTCATTTTAACTCTTTTAGTTCAGCATCATCCTTTAAATGTTTTACTTAGCAAATGCATGCCCAGATACCAATACGTTCAAAGTAACTGACGTATATTCTATGCCTACATTCACACTGCAGATTCAGGTATTTCTCTCAACTTTCGGGATAGTAGTTCAGCAAAATTCCTATCAGCAGATGGTAAGTCCTCATTCTTCGAGGGTAATGTATTTAGCGTTTTTAATTTGTTTTGTTTTTCAATATTTAGAGTTTGTTTAGGGTTTGTCCCAACTACTCATCAGTATTAGTAATGGCTTCATAGGCAGTCAGTTAAACAGTTGTATTCAGCTTTTTAATAATGTAATTATAAGTCACGAACTTCCTTATTATTTATTTATGATATAAAAAGTTAGCTCATGTATTATCTTCCGCATTACTTTTTAGTACAGATTTTATGTTGCATGGCAGGACAAGGGTTAGCTTAGAGACACTCATGGTTTCAAGTACCGTGTGACATCCTGGGGGTAGTCTTTGGGCATGATAGTAATCTAGTATGACTAGTACAGGAATAAACGAAGTCATTATTTTACTAATATAGTTCAATATAGCATGTGCATTAATATTCAATTTTGAGAGTCGTGTCTATCTCCAAGACAGGTATGATTTCAAGGACGCATACCCCAAAACTACATTACCACCGTAGGTTTTATTTCCCAACATTATTGAGGCGCCACTATAGGATTCTAAACTCTTGACTATCACTTTGTCAGGTTAGAGTCCCCTTTTTTCGGTGTAGGATAAGCACACCGGACTCCATGTTCCTCATATGGTTTATGTTGGTTAGAAAAGTCTCTCACTTATGTTCAACTTAAAATTTTACATTACTTACAGATATTACACTGATTTTCTGTTATGCAGATTATATCATAATTTTTAAAATTTGACTATTCCGTTAGTTTTCAATTTATGTTATGATTGTACCTCAATTAGTACAATTAAGTGTGACCAGGCTCTCAGATTTTCTACTTTCAGTGCTCAGCTTAATTCATATATCTATATATTTTTGTTTGTCTCTTACATATATATATATATACATATACAGGCTCACATACCAGTACATCCAAAGCACTGACGTATAATTTGTACCTTCATTATCTTATAATGTTCAGGCCATTTATCCGTGTTCAATGTTAGGTTGGATCTCCATTCATCTTGCGTATAGTGGTGAGTCCTTGTGATTCGAGGGTCTTGATAATGAGTCATCAGTCTATAGCTACTCATATTATTTCATTCTATTTATTTTCAGTATTTTCTTTATTGAGTTAGAGATCTATTCTAACCGTTTTCTTAGTCTTATGTAGTAAAAGCTTTTCAGACATAGTCTTCGCATTCAAGGTATCGATTTGATTTTTTGTATTATTTCATATTCATTCAGAACTATGTTGTGTATTTTTCTAATCACTTCCTTTATTGTGATTATTTTACTGGTTCAGCAGTGTTTAGCGTATGTGTCAGATACTCAGGATTAGCTGACGATCATTTGGGGTCTTAAGCACTGTGTCGCATTCAAGGTCTAGGCTCGGACCGTGACAAACTTCTTATTGATTGTGTAGTCTTTGTGTGATTCAACTTTAAAGTAGGTTATGACTTAACTTTCTTCAAACATTACTTAGGTAGTAACTTATCGAGTAACGCATGCTTGGGGATGGGGAAAATTGGTGATTTCAGATTTATAAATTAATTATTTTATTACTGTTTGGGGGATTGTGTTGACGTGCATTATGAGATACCGAATACCTTTTCGATACCTGAGCATATTTTTTAGAGGTTTTGGTAATATGGAGCTTTGATTCTTGATTTGACATTGCAGCTTAAGCCTGTTATTCATGAGAGGTTGATACTAAAAGTTTGATAATGAGCTTATCTGCTATTATTTTATTATTCATGAACTGTTCATACTTATTATTTCATTGATCGTCCGAGTGGTTTGGTGAGGTTAATGATTTTCAAATGGAGTGATCCGTTGTGGGTGTCGGTTGGTGAGGTTTTTATATGATAAATGGTTCGTTAGAAGTGTCGGACTGTGAGGATTGATTATACTGAGTGATATCGAGTGTTGTTATATGGCTTAGCTAGCCTCTTTGGTTCCTGTCCTAGAGAACATATGCTCGAAAGGTGTATATCAGAGCGCATGATTCATTGCATACCATCTCACATCATTGTATTGCATCTTATATACCTTATTCCTGTTTTATTAAACTGTGATGAGTTATTATTACTGATTTTTCTATTGAACTACTGGATAGTTGATGTGTGTAGGCGGCCTTATATTTTTTATTCTATTTAGTTTCATTTAAGCTCAGTCGATCCATGAAGTCTACTAAGTACAAGTGGATCGTACTCACTCTTCTCCCCAGCATCCTTTCGATGCAAATCCAGGTACGAGTGGTTTCATAGCTCATTTGTTCTTGATAGCCAGTCTCGGAGTTTAGGGTGAGCTTCTGTCATTCGAGGATCAACTAGGCTTCATCTATCTAGTACATTTTGTATTACTGTTTCCACATGCAGTGTAGTTCCCTATTTGGTGTATTCCTTTAGGTCTTTGTACTTAGAGATGCTCTTGTCCTGTGACACTGAGTTTGAAATTTCTATATGCTTTGGTAGTTGAGATTTCATATCAGTTTTGTCGTTGATATTTAGTAATTGGGTTAAATAATATTCCTTTACTTTAAGTATTGGGTTTAGTTCTTTCACATTCACTGCGAGTCAAATTTACTTACCACGGGGGATAAGCTAGGTGTCATCATGACTTTGGGGTTTTTCGCTACGTGGTACCTTGCTTCATAAATATAACTTCACAAGTTGTATAATTACAGTTAATAATAAATTTGGGTATATCCTCAATGCAAGCGCGTAGATCCAATTATGCTCGGTTATGTGCTGTATGAAATAAGGACATTTTATGCCAACATAAGTAACAGTAAGGGCAGGGCACGACCGCATGGTTGGGCCAAGCCATTAACGGAGAGTAAATATTGTAAATTTCACATACTTTCAAGGGTGTTATTTACCCTTTTCTGATAAGAATATAAAAGAACCTAACACATTGTTTACTAAACCTTTCTTAATTCATCAACATTGAATTGAATAAAATAAACCCTCGATAACAGATTTAGCTACTTGCTTAGTGATATCATTCTTCTGAATCACATGGAAAAACATGTTGAAATGAAACGTCTGAATACATATCCACAACTTAAGCAACTCACAGAAGTTCAAACAACGAGAAATCTGCATTTAACCCTCAAATAAATTAGATAAATACAAAACTATCAAGAGGGTGGAATTGGTTAAAAGAAGCAAGGACCAAGACCTCTGCTAGATCTGTGCATCAAATCAAATGTGAGAACAGTAGCTTTCACCCACATTTATGTGAAATTTCTTTTGTAAGTGCAGCCACTAGGTTTTAAGACTGACTGACTCGTCTCCTGACACATTTTATTGTTCACAAGTAAAAAGAATTCAGTTCCACTAAATCGACATTATAACCCTGTAAGCTAAAGGATGGGAGGAGGATAACCAGGAGCTAATTGCGACTGTAGTGTTGAAAATGGAAGATTGCAAGTGGCGTTATCTGCAGTTACCCTGAAATCTTGAATTGTAAACAATTGTGACGTTTTGAGCTAACTGTCAAAAAGCTGAATATCACAGCATCAATGTGTTCCCAAAAAGCTTTTTACTGTCAAACTACCATTCAGCTCAAATGGATGATTAAGATGATAGGAACTGGCAAGCAAGCAAACCTCACTAGTTTCTGATTTTCCCTTTTTGTCCTTTATATTGGCTGGTTTCTGGTTTGAGCTAACAGCAATAAGCTAACAGATTTTGGGGGGGGGGGGGGGGAGTTCATCAAATGTTTGGTCCATGACAAAATTTACAAAGAAAGGATGTTAGCGAATTAAAGAACAATATCATTTTCACTAAACAACAAAGGTACGACATTTCTATACAGTTGACCTCGTATCATCGAAACATTTAACTGTTACATTCTGGAAACTACACGTGGAACATAAATGAA
Organism: Withania somnifera; assembly: GCA_039654485.1. Taxonomy (NCBI): domain Eukaryota; kingdom Viridiplantae; phylum Streptophyta; class Magnoliopsida; order Solanales; family Solanaceae; genus Withania; species Withania somnifera. Next base: position 8,836,079 of record JBDJHY010000106.1, on the reverse strand, counting down.
ATTGGAGTGAGAATTCATATAGCAGCTACAGTTACATCATAAGCCAACACTACTTTACATTTATAAGGAACAAATGAGAAAGAATCAAGTAACTTGGACAACTATCTATTACTTTAGCTGAACGATGCTTCGACTTGTTAGCTGCGTTGCAGTTAATACCTCTTGTCTCTCCCACCTTTAAAGGCACGTATAGCTTTGCCTTTCTCTAATTTGGTCAAGATATATAACAAGAAAAACATATCTTGCATTAGGAAGAGGCAACAAATAGCCGAGTCAACCTCTGTAGCACCATTCAGGCTGTGAACTAGGACACACTTTTCCAAGTAAAATTGGTCATCTTGACCTCCAAAAATTTAACCTTCATGAATCAGATCCTTGGACACCAGTGCAATCCTTTGTTTAGCACTATCAGATCGGAAGTTGTCACTTTTGAATCCAAACTGCAATGAATAAGTCCAAAAGAACATTTAGTAAAACGAAATACTCCTGAGCATAAACTAGAGCTAATGGACGAAGCATTGTTCTCATGGTATGATCACCAAGAGAGTAATTACCTCAATTGGACTATCAGGTGGGAACCACCTAAGCAGCACACCAAGGTGAACTACAGCAGGTATAAGCTTGAAAAGCAATGGTGTAGTCACCTGCCAAAAGATTTGTCATAATTCAGCCAGGAAAAAAGAACTGAGGACCGACTGTGAATAGAAAATGATTTATGCTTCATATGCAATCATGCAGACGCTTCATTTAAGATGGTACTTCTATTTTGATCTCTCTATGTCTTGCCCCCAAGAGCTTCCACTGGCACATGAAACACCTATATGGAAAGCGTGTATTTGTGCAAATTTCTTGCTAATTTCCAGAAAACAAAAAAATTTGCAAAAAACTGGGCAAAAAAATCTTTTGAATTTAGAGAAGTGCTAGAAGCTGTATTCCACACGAATCCATCTGCTCAAAAAAATGAAAACCATTCAAACATATTTTCAACTTACACAAGATTCTTAAAACCCTTTTTCAAAAATGTGGCTCCTAAGTTAATGTAAAATGGTATAAAAAAGACGCATGAGCATCCTTGCAAAATGTAAATCATTGCTAGCTAAATGCAGTCTCCTCGGGTGTATAAGCATTATCTCTCTGTAATTAATTGATACTGAGGGACTGTGAATAAGCTTTCACCAATAACAAGTAACTGAATCTCCTAACATAGAACTAAATAAGAGGGAAAAAAGAGAGGACGTGTTACGAGTTATGATAGTCAAAGATAATGCTATAACTCTAGTATGACTGCATCTTTCAGAACTGAGACACCTTAAGGAGATAAAAAAGAATGCTTATAGCTCATACCAGACTGAGAGCTGTTGTCCCTAGAAGCAGCAGGTACAATTTACCCTGAAAGTTGCAAGTGTACATTCATCCATCAAACTAATAAATTCCTGCCATATGGAAGTGCTGGAGAAGAGATTTATTTGGAAAGTAATGGATGGCTGAAAGGATTTAATGCCAAGTGTAAGTTCTCATCTTATCCTATTAGGCTCTTTTTAAAGTTGGATACTAGTAGAAAATCCTGTTACATATAAAACAGTAGTATCAGTTACCTCAACTAGATGAAGATTAGAAGCACGACTGAGCAATACAAAAGCAAATTCTCCTATTTGTGCTAAAGACATTCCAACCTACAAAATGTCAAATCTCCTTAGTTAACAAAAGTTAGTTACTTATACAACAAAAGGTTAAAACTCAATACAAAAATGGAGTCATACTAGCAGTGAAGTTTTGTTGCTGTAGCCAAAGGCCTTAACAACTGCAGAAGTCACGGCAGTTTTAACAATGACCACTAATATCACTGATGCAAGTAGGATATCAACATGGTTCCAGAGGAAATGAACATGGATGAGCATCCCAATACTGGCAAGAAAAAGAGCTGCAAAGAAATTGCGTATGGGTTCAACCTGCATTAAAAATAAACCTTAAATCAAATGTATCCAGCAGAGGAAGGCAGAAACAGCATTAAGTTTTATCACTGTACTAGATTGTAAACCAAATGTAAGAAAGGTTAAAGCAGTATAAGTCTTATCTCTGCACTAGATTGTACGACAAGACAATGAGTCGCTTTCTCTTTAAAGTGGACCAATTACTTCCAGACACACCGGGCCTTTTACTCAAACTGATAAGCTCAATCTTTAGACCTATAATTTCATTATGTGGATTTTCTTTATTATTTTTATTTTTGAAACTGGTAACTTAGACCTATAAGTTCATTATGTGGATTAAGGAAGCAGAAATCCCCATTTTTGGGTTACTTACACAGCACACAGCAAACACATTCAAGGCTCCGAAACAGCCAGGCCATAAAGGAAGCTACTATGGACTCAGAACGCAGAGCACACTGCAAATCAGATGATAATGGTTGTGTCTCTAATGTATCTTTACGTGTCAAAGAAACAAATTTGTTCTCTTATATAGTAAGCAATCACATTACTTTCTTAACACAATCTTCAAAACGAGGCACATGAGAATCATTCTTAATCCCATCGATCATCCAGAACATGAATAAATGATACTATAATCCAGTGAACTTAATTAGATGAGTCCTATTTCACCTCCAAAAGAACTACAATCGGTTACAAGTTATGCATATGGATGCAATTTTTTTGTGGTTTGATTTGTAAACTAAGTGAATCAAATTCTTACTCCACAATGACCTTGACTTTTACCATCTTCAAATAAATAGGTGGTGTATCACATCAACTGATGACAAATGGAACTAACCACAACTAATATAAAATTTCAACCAAGTATAAGATTTCAGCCAATCCTCCCCTCCCATCTCAACTAAATTATGATACACTTTACTTGGATTTATTTAGCAAGTAGAACAATTAAAGCTTTGGACAAAGAGCAGCTTTGAAGATTGTTTGTGATCAACCCAAAATCAGGGTATACACAGATAAACATCTTGGACACAAAAGGAAAAATTAATTCTCAGAAAGTAGGAATAAGAACCAAATCTTCAGCAGGCATAGTTGAAGTATATCTTTGTATCAGTAGTTCAATACCAGGTAAATGCATGTTCTCAGCAACAATATCACACGAATACAAGTTAGAAACTTCTATTCAAATATCAGATAGGCTTCTGATCTTATAAATCCTAATTATCATTGATACCATGATTGCTTTCTTATCCCTATGTTTGAAATGGCAAAACAAATATCATATTGAAGTCTTACTTGCTCAAGAGTATGTTGGGCAAGATCAGTTGTTGAAATCATCACTCCAGCAGCAAATGAACCCAACTCTAAGCTTAGACCTAGCTTATCGCTGCACTGAAATTGTACACACAATAGAAAAAGATCATTGATAAGAAAACAAGTAAAAAAAATTTAGTTCTTAGAATGCACCAAAAGAACCAAATCCAACATGTACATCTCTGAGTAAAAAATTCAACTATAATAATATGCACTATATAGTGAACATGTTAATAAAGCCAGTTCGGTGAACTTGACGAAGAAGTTGGAATAAAAGACGAAACAGATTTTGGAAAATTGACAGACCAGTCATGAACAAGCTATTCTGAGCTCTTTTTAACTGCAGCGCAGCTGAGGAGCTGTTGTGAAGAGCTAAAGAATTATGAACTAGGAATATCTTGGCAATATGAACATATCCTTGTGAAGAGCTTTCTAACAAGGTTTCAATTCAAAAATGATAAAGGCCTAGTCCTGAATCATTCTACCAGGGGCTGTAGAGAGAGGTTGGGTCAGCACTCAACAGGAATTGATGCATAACTAGAAAGCAGAAAAAAGACGATCCAAATGCATATTTTATTACACAAGGTCAAAAGGCTAAGTGATAGAAGAATAACCAACCCAAGCTACAAGGAGACAAAATGCCACTGAAGCCAATTGATAGAGTTCATTGGTCTGCAAAATAAAGGAAATAGTTATAATTCTCAGAAAAATCTCAGATACCAGTGCCCAGCCCACAAGGAATCATGAAGAACTCATCAAAGCGGACAAATAACGTTCACGGAGCAGTTTCAGTCCACCTAATTAATGGATCAAGCAGTACAATAAATGTGCAACCATATAAATGTGTGAAGCATGCAATAAATGCACCGCTGTACTTTGTAGAGTCAGTTCTGAGCTGATGGTCTACGTTTTACAGTAAAATACACCTATAAATAGGTGTTTGGCATATTTTGTGAGAATTCAAATTAACTCTCTCTAATACTTCCTCTCCCAACAGATCTCAAGAAAGTGCTATTGCCTAACAACGGTACTTCTTTAAGTCAAGAAGTTCATACCTGTGATGATAAGCTTATCATCAGCTTCAGGAACCATGGCACACACTTCCGTGATAATATTGATAAAACAGCCAAAAATGAGAGCAACATGACCAACCTGGCTGATAGATGAATCAGTATAATGCAATAAATAAGTAAGATTAATGCAAGATTAATGTAAGCAAGAGTTTCAAACAATTTAAGACACCGAAATTCCAGAAGTACTAGTTTAGCATCTAATTTCCCGAATCACACCTTCCACATTTCCCAGAATTTTAATTATGGAGGGAAAAAAATACAGTGGTAAAGCACTATCCATATGCTAACAGTATATGATATGTAATACACCACTAGGAAGTAAGTACAGTCTATGTCAACTACAGAATAGCATCAACAACCATCACATGATAGAACGGAGTTACGTTGGTGTTACTACAATATAATAAAGAACTGAGGCACGTTGAAACTGACATTTTTGCCGAAACACAATCACTCCAAGAAGAAATGTAAATTTTAGATGCAGAAAGAAATTTTCCAAATCTCATCCATTCAAAGTAAATTTCTCCTTCAGTCACAGGGATACCAAAAATGGTCCTCTTTACTTGATACCAATCAATAAGAATGTTGTTAGTATAAGAATAGGAATAAGAAAAGTATATACAATCCTACTTGGAAAAGGATTGTAATGTAGTGTCTATCAATATGGTCTCAATTTAATAATGTCTATAAATATGGTCTCAATTTAATAATGTAGATACAGCAATTCAATAATATTTTTTCTCCTATATTTTTCTTATATTTCTCATATGATATGAGAGCAATTGTGAGAAAAAAATCGCGTGCATCATTCTAGGAAATCAGCAATCGCAGTGCAAATTCCGGTGACGGTTAGCAGTCTTCTCTCTTTTAATTGGTGTTGTGCAAAATCCAACACCACCAAAGAACCAGCAACCTCCGGCAACAAAATCCCATCCAGCATCACGGGAAACTACCACCTCATGGAACCTCACGTGCCGGTCGGAGGTTTAATTTCGGTGAGATCCGACCACGCGTCGGTGAGTGAGACTTTTTTTGGCCACTTTTTTCAAGATTGTTTTCCCAGTGAGGTCGCCAGGAAATTCCGACCCCACCCATATATATTTTTTCAAGATTGATCACTTTTCGATTTTTCGACAACTATTCCAGAGATTAGATACAATTTTCCGGTAGCAACACGTTTTCCAGATTTTGAAAACATGATTTTAGATTTCTTGGCTGCAAAAAAAAATTGATTTCACAAAATGACTTTCAGGTGTGATATCTTCGGATTGGAAGTCCAAGTCCGATGATCACTTCAAAACCACTAATGGGAAGTTCAAACTATTTAGCTTGGACTTCCTCATTTGAGTTGCAGTGCAAGAGTCAAGGTGTCCAAAATCACTAAACAAACAATGTTAAGAGTAGTAGATGATAAAGCAAATGCTAGTGCGGAAGATGAAAGGCCAAAGAACAATGGGAGAAGGTCGACGCTCAACTGTGTAGTCTCCTATGGAGCTCTATTGATTCCAAGTTGATGCCTTTGTTTCGCCCTATCCAGACATGTTATTCAGTTTGAGAAAAGGCTCGTGCTTTATACCATAATGACATATCTCG
>JBDJHY010000106.1:8807335-8818785 GCA_039654485.1 Withania somnifera | reverse complement strand
TCCAGGCTTCACCTCCTGGCACCGGGACTTATATATATATATAACTATTTTTACTAATAAATGCTGAAACTTAAGACCGACTCCGTTCGGCAGTGAGTACAGAGCTGGGACTTGAAACCTTCGTCGTATGGTAGTGAGTACAGCAGTTTGATACACATGGTACTAGCGGTTGTAAAGATATGATGATAATGATTATTGATGACCATAGGTGAATACTACCACACATACATATACTTCGGCATTGAATGCCTTGATTTGCTGAGTACGACTAGAGAATGTTACTGATACGATATGATTGATATGAGGCACTGTGTGCCGGCGGGGTAACACTGATATGAGGCACTAGATGCCGACGGGATAATACTATTGCGGGGCACGAGGTGCCGATTGTGATTCATTGTGGTTCTGAAAGTGGGATGTGAGGTTTTAATGATGATCATGTGTTTACCTTTCTGCACTTGTTTTCTTCAGTGTGCTAATAGGTCGAATTGGGGGCCTATGGGTGAGCATGTTCTTGTGTACGCTACGTTTCTTATGGAGGACTTGTCAGCGTTTAAATACTTTACTTTATTATTCATATTACTGTTAATCTGTTTTATTGATTACTTGTTGTTCACGTTATGTGGGATTAGTGCTCATTACTTCTGTTCATTCAATTATCCTTTCATTTGAGGTTACCACTGTACCGACTATGTTTTAATCCTATCTTCCTTGATTCCCTCTATTATTGTTATAATTCACATATATTGTTGCAAGGATGCCGGGTACGTTCTCTTTTATTACCTGCGATCCTATTATGTGATTAGCTTGCACTATTAGTCTATGTGACACTTGCTTCATGATTGAGTTGCTAGTCTTCTTGTATTGTACTAATTGCTTCCGTGACCTTTTTCTTGTATTCTGTTATTTACTGCTTTTATTATTGTTAGCTCAGTGGGTCCTCAAAGCCTACCAAGTACAGGTTGGTTCGGCGACTTAGTACTGATACTACACTTGCACTTGTGCAGATCCGAATACAGGTTTCCGTTCGTGATACACAGATCGTTGTTCGTTCGGACTCCATTCATATCGGAGATTTAGGGTGGGCTTGGCGTCCAACTTGTTCCTGTTTCTCTTCAGACTTATGTTTTATTGATCTCCATTGTATTTCGGAGACATATTGATACTATATTTACTTCAGTTTATGATTCTGTACTTATTAGTTCGTTTGACACTGATACCGAATTTTGGATGGTCTTTTTCTTAACTAATTCCGCAAGTTTAATATTTTCATATGTCTTTTGATATTCTTCTGTAATTAATGTAGTAGTCCTCCGCTTCGGCCACGGACTATGGGGTTTGGTTCTCCTACTGGTGGTATAGTAGGTGTCATCATGATCCACGAAATCGGGTCATGACAGTTAGCTAGGGACACACGTCTTTATTAGTAGAGGCTTTCAGACACTGACAACTTTCAGTCTTATTCAACTATGTTGGATTCCAGATATGTTACTTTCAGTTTAATGAGATCCTTACACTGCCCATTTAAGTATTATTTGAAGCTTCTGCGTATGATTGATAGTATGATTCTAGAGTAGCATGCCAATACCAAGGGTCCGATTTGGGTCACTTGTGATCTGAGGTGCCACTCATACCTAGGGTGTAGACTCGGATTGTGACAATCAACTAGCAAGCTAAATTTGGATTAAGGAGATCTTCTTGTTATTGATGAGAAAGATGAGTTGGTTATTGATTAAAATCCAAAAAAAAATAAGAGGAAAACAGCACAAAGAGATCCCACATCCACCCGCTCTCTACTCAGGCACCAAACTCTGCGGTACTTCCAACACAACACATATTAACACAATGTTTTCTGATAAGATTACCCAGTAACTGTGATCAATGCATAGCAATAAAGCGATCACTAGAATAATAAGAGAGAGCACACCCATAGTCACATAAAAACCAGACCGCATAAAACAAGAAATTTTAGACCTACCGAGGCAGCAATTCCACATAGACATATAAAAAGAAAAACTTGAAGTAAGCCTCCAAGAACTGCAACAGCTCGAACAATACGGAGCTAGATAATACACAAAAATCAGAGTCAACCCATGATTATATAAGATAAATCAAAAATGGTTGCAGAAGTTTATCAAGAAAATGAAATATGTAATGTTTTTTCTATTAGCGAACCTTTGTGGTTGAGAACTCCAGCCCCAAAGCAAAGAGAAGAAAAATTACACCAAACTGAGCCACTGTCTCAACCTATACGCAGAAACAGGTCAAAAGTGACATATAACTTGATAAATTAATTAAAAAAGAATAAAATAACAGTAAGCTGATAATTAGCAGATAACTTTCATTAATGCAGTTGCTAAAGATCATTGATATTATTATTCAATGCAACTAAAGAAACTACCAAGTTGAAAAGTTCTTTGGGAATTGCACATCTCCATCATTTCCACTTTCAATCATTTAGAACCCATATGATCTGATTAAGCTAACAAATTGAGATGCTGAATTGAGCAAACCCAAACTTGTGAAAACAGGTGTTTTTTACATTTCTTATCAAGTAATACAAGCTCAGGAAGAACCTTTGTACTATAGGAAAGAATAACTCCACTATATAAGGAAACCAAAAATAATAAATAAATAATGAGATCCTTTATGTCAAAGCTACATACTTGCACCATTTCACTGACAACATTAAAGCCTCCAGGTCCAACAATAGATCCTGCTAGTAAGTATCCAGTTATAACCTGAGAAATATGAATTATGAATGAGAAATTTGAATGCCTTGCAACTACAAAAGAAGAATGACTATTGTGCACTTTGGAAAGAAGAAATATCAGTCATTTCTTTATTTCTTTATCAATAATGGAGAAAAACTCGGTTAAAGATAGGGATCTAACCGGTTGACCCGCACAAGCAAAGGCAATTCCACCACATGTTGCAGAAACAATGACCACTACTAGATCTGATATCAGCCTAAACATTACACGTGCCAAACAACAGTGAGCCATACAAATGCTTGTCAGTATCCATATGAATGTAGAAAGCCTACCTCAAGTCTAACTGTAACACCGGGTACTTGGACTTGAAATTTGATATGATAAAGACATTGTCCTGAATAAGCAAAATATCAAGCATTACATTCCTTGTATATAGATCTTTATCTTCAAAAATCATAACCAACCACTGAAGCAAACAAAACTGATAGCTTACCTTCCTATCTATTAATGTTGGGGTTTCTTCTGCTCCATGGTCATTATCAAATTTGAAAACGTGATGAAGTTGAAACGACCTACAATGTAATTGTATAAAATATGAAATCCACCAATCAAGAAGGAACTGAACACTGTAGAACGTCAACTTGTGAAAATGTATAAAGTATGTACTTGTCCTCTTTCTTCGTGTCATTTTTTCTGGGCTTAACTCTAGCCACAGTCTCCAACACCGCCTGAAAATAAAGAGATAAAACATTGAATATTCAAACAGCTATAAAGCGAGAAAGAAGTTTCAGTACAGTGCTATAATAGTTATGAAAGAGGAACACCAATCAGAATGATCGTCATGGTATAAGCACAATCTAAATATATATCAGCTTATTGCTAGGACTAGATACAAGTGACAAGTGAAAAACCAGTAGCAAACATCAGCATAATAACCAGAGGTATGAAACTTATATACTTGAGAGGAAACAGCGGGAAAGTCATGATTAAGGTGTTACAAGTTGCAAGATAAGTAATTAGCTTTATTCTTCAGAACCAGCTGAGGACTACCATGGTAACCAAGATAAGTGATGAAACATGTCAGAAAGACTATCTCACAAGTAGTTACGAATGGATAAAATGATAGGATGGTATCAAAGCCACATTACAAGTTTGTGTAGCTCGGTGATGCATAATTATATTTTACTTATCCAATGTATCATGCTTAAATCTCCTCCCTTTTCATAGGAAAATCTTCCGCCATTATTGATATTACTGATATTACTGTAGTGTCCTACCAAGTACCTTATCCTTGCACCAGTATACCAAATAACTCTATCACAACAGCTTAAGTAGATTGGAATAGGTCACCTTCTTTAATGGAATAATTACACAGTAATTCAAATAAAACTTATAACAATCAGTTTACAGAATATAATTCACTAGGAAGAGATGGAGAGATAATGTAAGATGTGCAGACCTGCTGCTCGGCCACACTACTATTGAAACTGCCCGCATCATTCGCTGTCAATTAAATAGGAAAAATGTATGGCATCAGTTAGTACCTTTTTTAAAAAAACTAGTAACTTCATGGCATTAGTTAGTAGCTGTTCTTTCTACTTTACGGACCTTCCAAATTTCCATATGATAAGCAGATTTTCATACATATTAATTTTTTTAACTAGATACAGCAATTAATAAACAAGGTATCTGAAAAAAGAAAATGAAGATTTACAAGAAGATGGAGACTCACCGCGTTAAATTACAATACAAGAGTACAAGTCATATAAATTCTTCAGTCTAGAGAATCTTTGGTTAGATTATTGATTTAACTTTAAAACAGAGTTTTAACGCATAATCCCAGTTGCCAATTCAACTGTGAGAATTTCAGATTTATCAAGCTCCACACAATATAAAAGGAAGTTATACAAACTGTGAGAAATTCAGATCTAGGATATAAACCTTCATCTTTATCATTTTCAGTGAACTCTTTTTCGAGTGCTCGATCGATCATATCAGCAAAACTGTCCTCTTTAGGCCTACTCCGAGGTCCACTGCTCAATTCACTGCTATTACCGGTGCTATTTCTACCTTCTATCAGCTTCTGATCTGATTCTGGAAGCCCAAATGCAAGTGCCAAAGCAGCAAAAAAAGCCAAGCAAAACAGTAGTAGTGTTATTGCTGAGATAGAGAGCTTCAATGCCAACGAGGAGGATGATCTCCTCATTGCACCCGGCGACGGCAACGGGCGCCGGCGAATTAAAAGCAGTGGAACGCGCGGATTAAGTGTATGGGTGTCGGTTTGTCGCTTTCCACAGGGTGTACAAACTCTACTCGGTAGCAGAAGTAACTTGATACTACTATACTGTACATTGTTTTTTTATTTATTTATTTATATAGAAAAACACACACTGACACCACACTCTGTGTTGAAATGCGAGAGAAGAGGGACATTGACTGAATTTTTGTAGAAATAGATACTTGGAAAACCAACCAACCATGGTTAGATTTTAAATAGAGAAATGTAAGCACTAACTGACCCAAGCCTCGATAGTCGAATCACTGGACCAAAGTAAAGATGATGATCAAGGCTTAATGAGGATGATTAAGACAGTTAGGGGGATTGTCTAGCCCCTCAAATTTATCGAGCAAATTAATTCGTTTCTATTTAAATATATAATAAAGTACTTTTATTAGCAAATTTTATTTAGCTAATGTAAAAGAAATGCCAAGTAAATTAACCCAAAAAAAAAAAAAAAGATAGTCTTATCTAATGAACTTTCAATCAATTTCCTTTAGATTTAATAGGTAAATTAAGTTTTGATTTATTATAATTATATTTTTCGGACTTATCCATCAAGAAATTCTGGAATTTCTGAATTCACAATCAGACAATTAATATGCAAGTGACTTGGGTAAAGAAAAATACAAATGTATAACTTATTTTTAGGCAGCAAGCTGTCTTTCTTTTATCGATTAGAGTTAGACCACCTCCTGATGAATATAAAACTCTCCTGATGAATATAAAACTCTTACCTTAAGTATGGAGTACTATTTTAGGGTGTGATCATATGGAGCAAAAAAAATTAGTAAAATTTTTAGAGAATACTTTTTCAAAAAATAGAAAAAAACTTCCTTAAAATAATTTTAAAAAATTGTGCTCTTCCTTCTTTCCAGCGCACCTCATTATAGGTCTCATTTATACCTCTATCCTGATCCACATTTCTCATAATATTTCATTAAATTATATAAAAATATTTTAAGAATAATATTTTTTACTTATAAACACAATAAACTAAATAACTCTACTTATTTTTCTAAATAGACAACTTTCAAGAAAAATATTTTTTAAAAAGGAACTATTTTTCTTCCTACCGAATAGATGCCTTAGTCGGCATTTATTTTTCATGTGTTATTATACTCACAAAATTTATCCACAATAAAAGAAAGTACTAAGAGGAGCATTGATGATTTGACATGTAAAATTTCCAATGCAAGTATCATAAACCTTGAGGTAGTCTAGACGTATAACAGTATTTCAAGTTCAACAATCTTCCACCCGCATGTTAGGCTTTCATTGTCAAATTAGGTAAAGGTTCTCTTGATACATTAAAGTTATTAAATAAGTTTATCACGCTAATCAATATAAGATTGAAGTTTTTATTGACACAAAAGTTTATTGACCATGCAATTAATTAAGGTCTCATTTATTTGTACTTAATGGAGGTTTGAATTAGAATAATTCAGATTTTAATCCATTAAATGCATTTATTTTTTTTTAAAAAAAACTTTTAATAGATCTGAAATTATCTGATTAGGTCAGATGTGGGAAGGAACCTTAACAGCGTTCACTCTGTGCTAATTTATTTACACTAAAAAAAAACTCAAGTTTGTTTCTCCCATGAAACCAACCACAACTCTTCATCTGTTTCTCCATAAAATGAGCTATTCTTCTTCTGTTTTCCAGTCTCACTGCAAACTTTCTCTCAGTATTATTCAAATTTCGCTAGGTAAGATTTCAATTTTTTTTTACAAATATGTTATTAATTAATTTATCCTATTCAAAATATTATTCAAGAACTTCGAAATTTTGCTGCATATAAAGTTCTTGATTCACTAAATAGCACAACAGGTTATGAATATATATTTAAAGTTGGCCTCAAAATATTTGTTAAAAATTATCGTACTTTGTGTTGAAAAAAGCTATGTTCAATCGTTTTTATAGATTCTTTTTGCTACTTTTTTTTTTTTTAAATTGTACATGCAAATTGAACTATTAAAGCTTTTAACGAATGATATAAATAAATCATACTTAATAGTTTAATTATATATTTAAACCATATCCCTTTTAAAAATTGAAATAGCAACAAACTTCTCCTTAAAACTTCTTATACTCCATGAGGTGTTGATCCTACTAATTATATAGGTTCTGTTAATAACAAATAAAATATTGCCACTAAGTATGTATCAGTTCAATATTCATTAACCCATTTCAATAGCTTATTTGTATTAATAATCTATCATTTAGATGCAATTTACATGTAAAAATTGTCTTACAATAGCTTTAAATCTAAACATTACACATTTTCATGAGACTCTGATATTATTGTCCACTTACGAGTATGATTATTTGGTTAGTCTCTTCTTAGTCTTATTATTACTTTGTCATATTTTACACTTGATGTAAAATATCAATTTAGAAAGACAAACTATGCTAGTTATATCTTATGATTATTAGATGTTTGTATTTCGATTATGGAACAAATTAATAAAAATTTTAAACTAATTTGGAGAGTGGATGTTCTAACAATTCAAGAACTATCATTGACCAAGAGAAAAAAAGTAAGTTTGAAGACAAAATTATGGAACAAAACTAAAATTATTTTGGAGGTCATCCATTACTTTATAACTACACAAAAATAGATAAAAGATCAATATGATTATATAAAAGACAAATATTAGGCTTGGTATCTAATATTTATAAGGACTGATAATATTTATGATCCAATAACCAACACCATTTGAATGTCTAAGAGTGAGCGAGATGAGTATATAAAGGTAAGTTTATTATCTAGTAATTTTTTTTAATTATAAAAAAAATTGAGGGGTATAAAGAATTATATTTGGATATAGACTTATCTGGAAGCAAAATTATTAAGAAATTCATCGTTACCTTTTCTAGAACTTTGTGCAACACTTTATGAGAATTCTACTTCAACTTGCATTTATGGTTGAAGTCAAAGTTGTACAACTTCCCGACCTGGTGCTTGTTCTGTATCTACTAATATAATTATAGATTCATTTGATGACATTGAGGATCTACTTGGTAAAATAATAATAAAGATTCTTCATTTAAATCTTTAATTTCATTTGACAAAAAAATAAGAAAAAATAATATCATCCCGATCAAAAAATAATAAAAAAATAAGTACTGCATTGAAGTTATCGATGAACAAAATAGTGCAGCCTAATGTTGATGTATATATGAGAAAATTAGACGGATTTGAATGGAAAGAGTCCTTATACTCTACAATTGTTAGTATATATTATGACGGTGAAAGCTATCAAAAAGGTATTGGTAGTGTACGAGGATTTCTATGATGCGGAGGATGGATTATATGAGTTAGGGTTGTGGGATTCTAATATTTGAAGTGTGACTACGTGTGTTATGAAGAAGGAGTAATGGTTAGAGTGTTTTTCGCCTTTAATTGTGGGTGGGAATAGGGTAAAAACACTTCTAAATACCGATAGGATTATGATAGAAGGAAATTGGGTCAGATCTTAGAAATAGGCCCAAGGGACGCATTGAAATCACGACCCAACAGTACAAACTGTAGGGTACCACCCATGACTCATACTATTGCATTGTTATAGAAGTCGTATGGTACTTACCTAGTTCCTACGAATCAAACATCACGTACCATAGGGTTAGGTCTATAGTGTAGACCCGTAGGTTTTTCCTTCCTTTAAGCTTTCATAACTTTAGTTTAAAATTTCCAGCATGGTCTATTGGGCCCATTGCACGGATTTTACTATCTTCTTATAATCCTGAGTCCTCCTGTTGCTTCTTAATTATCAACCTACGAGTGAAAACCACAAGTTTTAATGTCTACATAAGGGTCGTAATGTGACTCGTGCTTTCACTTCTGCAATTATACAATTTTTTATTCCCAGATTTTGCTATCCCTGCATAACTAAACAAACAAATGGTACTATAAACTCAAAATATATCTATCTATTATAACTACATGTATAATTCTTGGGTTGCCTCCCTAGCATCGCCTCATTTAATGCCGCAACACGATAAAAATCACTTGAGTACTCAGATTTCCTCAAGTTTGACATCATCCACAAACTTTGCTTCTTCCAGAGCTCCCAGATATATTTTAGTCTTTGCCCATTTTCTTGAATTAATGTCTGTCCTTTTCTTCAGGTTCAACTACACCATAAGGAAACACATGTTCCATGGTGAAGGGCTTGACCACCTAGACTTCAACTTACCTCGAAATAAGTGAAGTTTGGAAATAGCAACTACACCTTATAACCAGGGGTAAAATGTCTTTTCTGGATCTTTCTATCATGGTACACCTTTATTCTCTCCTTGTATAAAGCTGGATTTTCATATCCCATCAGTCTGAATTCATCAATAACATTCAACTAATCAAGTTTTAACTCAGTAGCCTCTTTATATTCAGGTTCAATCTTTTCAAAGCCCACATAGCCTTGTGCTCGAGCTCAATAGGCAAGTGACAAGTCGTTCCATATACTTGATGGTATAGAGACATCCTTATAGGTTTTGTAGGAAGTTCGATATGCCTACAGAGCCTCATCCAACTTGCAAACCAGTCTTTTCTTGTAGCATTGACAGTCTTTTCCAAAATGGACTTGATCTTATAATTAGAGAAATCCACATGTCCATTAGTCTGGGAAAGATATGGAAATTCCACCTTATGACTAACCACATACTTGGTGAGCAAAGCACCAAATAGAAGATTGCAAAAGTTAGAGCATCTATCACTGATAATGGATCCTAGGGGTACCAAATCTTCAAATGTATTATTCTTTAGGAATGCAGTGACACTCTTAGCATCATTACTTGGCATATCCACACCCTCCACCCACTTGGACACATAATCCACTTCTATAAGAATGTACCTCATCCCCTATAAAGTTATAAATGCCCATATGAAATTGATACCTCATACATAAAACAAGTCTACTTCCATGATTGGAGTTAGAGGAAGTTCATGCCCCTTTAAAATGCCTCCTTGCATCTATAAGTGATCAGAGGAGTTAACATAATTTTGAGAATATTGATAGATTATAGGCTAATAATACCTGCACTGCAAAAAAAAATTCAGGTTGTCCGAATGCCATTATGGTGACCCCCCCAATTGGGGACTGTAATAACCCACATGGTCATTTACTTGCCTTCGATTTCTTCAGTGTTTAGAGATATCTATTAGTTTTTCCAAGTTTTTATTGACTTTCTGTAACCATTAGTTTGGTTCCCTGGCAGTTTTATAGCTTGTTATCTCATCTTTTCTATTTTGAAGGCGTAACCTTAAAATAGTAGAACTTGAGAGTGAATTCTTAGTAAACGCGCTTGAAATTAAATTTTGACAGTTATTTAGCTCTGTTATTTTGATTTTTGTCTAGTTGAACCTTAGTTTGTGTCTACGGGTGTTCGTTTTGAGTTGGAGCTGTTTTGAGGAAATTCAACTCAATTGGAGTACATTGTGGAAGTTGGGTGAGATTTTGGTGATCGAAATGTCGAATTTGAACTTTGACACTTCCATCAGATCTGGAATGGTAACTTTGGGCTAGTTCGATCATTGGTGCGCTTTTGAAGGTGTCCAGGATCATTTTAAGCGTTCATATGGAAAACTAAGAATTTGAGCCTTTTTAATAATTGTGGTTGTTTTTTTTATCAAACAACATTAGTTGGTTGTTTCATAGGTTCCGTTAGTAAAAAAATATATGTTTCATGTAGGATGAATATTTGGTTTGTTGCTCTTGGACTCCATTTTAATTCTGAGCCCTCGTTTTGAAATTTAGCTATTGTAGAAAAATCTGCAATCCCAAGTGTTAAGCGTGATCACGCTAAATTTTCTTTCTCTTTCTTTAAAACAATCCCGCTATTATGATACAATCGAAGTAAATTTTCCTTTTCCTTATTTAGTGCGGTTGCGATGGAGGGATGCAATTGCGCTAGGTTGGGGTTTCTAGGATTTAGCGCTATCGCCCTGGGAGGGCTGCGATCATGTTGGGATGTAATGACCCTCATGGTCATTTATGATAAATAGGCAACGTTCTGCATTCTAGAGTATTTCGGTAGTTGCCCTAAGTTATTTATGACTTGCTAGGACCGGTAGTTTGGATCCCTGGAGACACGGTTGAGAAATATCTCAAATTGCCTGTTTTAGAGCCTAAAACTAAGTACTTATTTGCCAAAGTCAACTTTTCTTTAAGACGAGCTTGAAATTAGATTTCGATAGTACCGTTAGCTCCGGATTTCCAAACAAAGTAAAGATTAACCTTAAGTTGTGTTTCGGTTGAGAAATATCTCAAATATGCCAATTTGTGGATTTTAGTTAAGTTCATGGCCTAAAGTGGAGCTTGGATGGTAATTTGGTATTTGAAATGTCGGATCAGAATTCTGACATTTCCAGCAGCTCCGGAATGATGATTTTAGGCTAATGGAGGTGCTAGTATAAATTTTAGACTTGTCGTTGTGTTTTTGAGGTATTGGTCGAG
>JBDJHY010000106.1:8792318-8807235 GCA_039654485.1 Withania somnifera | reverse complement strand
GAAATGAAGGAAATAGAACCGGAATCCTTACAACAGTATATGTGAATAATAATACAATAAATCAGGCATCAAAAGAAGACAGGAGGAGAACAGGGACGGTATACCAGTAACCTCAAGTATAATGGAAAATTGATAAGGGAGTACCACGCACAATAACCTATAGAAACAAGCCTCAGCAATACACTACTTTAACTACACAGTAAAGAAATAATATAATACATAAGCTAAACACAGAAGTCACACTCACCGTATGCATTACATCTCAGCCAGGGTCTACTGAAGGAAATAAGTGTGGAAAAGTAAATACAAACACATGAAGTAACCAGTCCTGTGTACGCTTCTCCTCTGGTAACCGTAGGTCCAGCAAGCGGAATCCATGAAAGACTACCCTAAATATTCCTGGTATATCTCTTCTCCATCCTATACCCCCCCCCCTTCCATGTCACATGGAAGTGTGGAGGTAAGGTCTATGGGGGTACGCTCACCACGTACAATCTCTAACTTCTTCATAAAATCACATCCCAAATCACAGAGCCTTAAAGGTCTCAAAGTATGGCATTTTATACCTCATATTAAAAATACATCAAGCCATACTCGGCAAGTCATGGCGTACAACGCCTCAAAATAACTGTATCACCAATATCCTCAATAGATCGGATACCCTCAAGTCTCTATAATCAGTAATGTGATAGGTGTCCAAAAGTTGCACTCACTGTCGTACGACGATGGACTCAAGTTCCAGCGGCTGTACTTACTATCGAAAGAAACCAGTCTCAAGTCTCAGTATTTATTTGTCAAATGATAATTTTTCAGTGTCAGGATGTAAAGCCTGGACTAAATCAAGTGAAAATATTATTACCATGTGCTTGATATATCGCCAAGTCTAAAAAAGTAAAAATATTATTACTTATATTATTATTATTAGAATGTTACCATTTATTGATTTATGTCATTATCCATCTCTATTGTCAACATCAGTCTCTAGCCATTGTGGCTCAATACTCAGGTGGTGATACTAACCCAACCCCAATGCACTCTCATCGGAGCCATAAGCCCAACCACTCGTGTCATTAATTCACAACATATCAACAAGTATATATCAACATATGATCAAGTAATAATAATTTTCTATGCCCTGCACAAGTATTACTGGACAATTCCTAAGTCATAGGCACCATACAAACCTGTCTGCCAAAATATGTATCAATAAAGGAATGGACGAAAGAATGGTACGAGATAACTATATCCATCTAACTACCAACCCACAGATGTTATTTAGTATAATTATGAAAGCTATAAGCCCGGAGATAGCCCCACGGAGCCTATC
Organism: Withania somnifera; assembly: GCA_039654485.1. Classification (NCBI taxonomy): domain Eukaryota; kingdom Viridiplantae; phylum Streptophyta; class Magnoliopsida; order Solanales; family Solanaceae; genus Withania; species Withania somnifera. The sequence continues at coordinate 8,805,908 of JBDJHY010000106.1, read as the reverse complement.
TGTCGTCGGACGGTTTAGCGTTGCAAGCTCTCGAATATTACTCCAACTGATATCAAATGATCTCCAAATGCTCTAAAACTTACGTAAAAGTATTTCATATGTCAATACGAGTCTAACGGTATAAATTATACTAAGCTCCGGACTAGGCCTAAATTAGGCTTGTGGGGCCCAATCTTTGAAATTGAAAATAAACATCGCCACGGGGTCCCAAAAGTTACCAGGAACCTGTACTCCAAAATTGGGCACAATTCGAGTGCGGGAAGGGCTCCAATACAGCTGGGACAGATTTGATTATAACGGGGTTAAATATGTGATTTTTATGAATTAAACATTGGAATTTTGATGTATTAACGATACTAAAAGCAACATATACTCAAATAACAAAGAATTATGCAATAATATACGGATTTTGACATGATTTATCAACTTCATCCATTGGGGCCATTAATAGAGGAAATCAAGAACTTTAAGAATTAAAAAGAACTTTAAGAATTAAAACGAAAGACTTACCCAAAACGCATAGAAGTCAAAGGGCAACAAAGTGGGGAATTTCTCATACTTGGAATGATGTTTGGGAGAATATTTCTTCTCAGAACCAGGTGAAATCATAATATTTTTGTAGAAATAATGGTTGGGGTCGCGTAGGGGCTTTTACATAACTGCCAGGGAAGTTACTCATTGCGATTACGTGATTTTACTACACCATCACGTAGAGCACTGAAATTGATCATCGAGATCGCGTGAGATTCTTACGCGATCGTGTCGAGTAGTGGGAGACAATGAATCGCGATCGCGCAGTACACTAAGCTAACGAATCGTGATTGCATAATTGTTCTTCTCGATCGTGTGATTGTTCTGCGCAATCGCAAAGAATAATTCACCTGCACCAGTTGTAGGTTTTGACATCAGATTTAGGAAAAGAAAAATTATGCGTGCACACCTAAAATGATATTTTACACTCAACGATGCAGAAAAAATTGAAATTCAAGGTCATTTCGAATAAACATTGATGACCAAGCCAACAACTAAGTTTAATTTAGTAAAATTTCCATCAACACCTCGAAAATTCAACGACAAGTTTAGAAAATGAACTAACACCTCCACTGGCCTAAAATCATCATTCTAGAGCTAATGAAAGAGTCAAAATTTTGATCCGACACTCCGAACACCAAATATCACTCAAGCTTCACTTTAGGCCTTAACTAAAATCCACAAATAGGCATAAGTTGCAAACGAAAACTCCAAAACACAAACTTAAGGTTAATCTTGATTTTTTTTGGTATTTTAGAGCTAACGAAATTGTTAAAATTTAATTTCAAGCTCGTCTTTAAGGAAAGTTGACTTTGGTCAACGAGTACTTAGTTTTAGGCTCTAAAACAGGCAATTTGAGCTATTTCTCAATCGAGTCACCAGAGACTCGAACTACCATTTCCAGCAAGTCATAAATGACTTGGGGCAGCTACTGAAATGCTCTAGAATGTAAAACGTCACATATTTATTATAAATGATCATGAGGGACATTACAACTGTTAATTAAATAGTTCATAAGGACTAAAGAAAAAGATGAAAATCTCTGAATACAAAGAAGCATTAACTCAAGTACTTTTATAAAAAAAAGAGAAGGATCAAATATGTTCACAACTAAAACCTTCTCTGCAATGAATGTTACTCAAGAGTAAAAAAGAATCATACATTAAAGGAAGTTCCTTTTTACTAAATGGTTTTGTAAAAGAAATGTCCCATTGAAGAAAATTGTTTAAAAATAGGCCGCAATCTTGAAAATAATCTAACCTCTTGATTATTATCAAGGATCAAAAATCTTGCATTGTTCCTACGGCTAGTTCTCCCATCTGTATAAAGAACTAGTCTTCAAGAGGATAGACATGCTCTATAAGTCATTTACTGTTTCTTTCTTTTCTCTACTTTTAATAAGCACTATATTACCTTGTGTTTTACTGTGTATGCAAAAAAAAAGGAGAAAAAATTCGATTGAGGCATAGAATCAAAATATTTAATTAAAGGAGTGTGGGCTAAGTTCTTATTTAGGCTCAGCAAACTCGTAAGAAGTGCAAGCTGAGTTTTGTGTAGGCTCAGTCAGTTTACTAGCCATTGTAAAACTGAGTTTTATATAGACTCAGTTGAGTTGTAATAGTTTAAAATAGTGGAACCCTCTTACAATCCAATGAGACTGGATTAAGGCTCACGTGAGCCCCAACTAGTATAAAAATATTATTTGTTGATTTTTCCTCTACGCTTTACTTATATTGGACATTCATCACACTATAGTGACAGTCAACTAAAGACAAAAAAATTTGCAATTTAACCCCCATCTTCACTTTTAATTGATATCAGAATCTGATCTCACATTCATTGCTTAACAGCAAGTAAGTAAAGATACATCACAAAACATCAACCGATAGAAGCCATATTTCAAGAGGGATTTTTAATGTCAAGGTCTTCCTGCTTAAATGGTATGTACTATGAAATGTGAAAGACTAGAATGAAGAACTATATTTAATCTACTGACTATGAAATCTCGTTAGTGATTAAAAAGGGGCAAAAGTCTATTTATAACGAATCTGGGAAAGAAGTATCCTCTTCTAACTACTCTACATCAAACAAATGCTATTGCAATTCATCTTCTCTATTATGCTCTCAGTGAAGACTATATCAAGAAAGTTATCATCTGTAGTACTGCTAAGGAAATATGAAACAAATTGAAAACTATCCATAAGGATGCTACCGCGGAATACCAAGAGAAGATGGATAAAACATCCAGAAATATCAAAAAGAAGAAAACAAGAAAGAAAAAAAAAGATAACTCAATCCATCCTGGATATCTGAGAAAACAAAAAATAATCACTATTTGGAGAGACGAGGACACATCAGAAAGCAATAAAAATGATTCTTCAAACATCTGTCTCATAGCTACTAAAGAGACTACTAAGGTAAGATCTCTAGACTGTCAATACTGTAATTATTTTTAAAATATGTTTGATCTAGCAATTGCTAATGTAAATCGTGTTTACAATAACTCAATAAGTCTTCAGAAAGAAAAAAAATTAGAAACAAGTTTAGAGGCTTCTTCGATTAAAATGACTTTCAAGAAAAGAAAAATTGTGAACTCAAGATTATGATAAATGATCTCAAAAACTTTTCCAGAGATGGTTTCAATAAAACTATTCAATCAACTAAATTTCAAAAAAAGTTCAAAAAAGAAAATATTTTAAAAACCAGATCTTTTCTATAACAAGATAACTTTGTCTGAGAAATTAAAGTCTAATAGAAATAGATATTTAAATCACAAAGGGAAAGGAATCTTTAATAAATTTTCTCGCTCTTGCATTTTTTGTGGAAAAATTGATCATAAAATTATTAATTGTAAACTTCGTTCTTTATCATCTCAAAACTAGTTTTGGAGACCTAAAGATGCTATTGATTCTAACTCAAAGAGGACCTAAGAGACACTTGGGTATCTAAAAAAAAGTAATCATTGTTGTCTTGGCAGAACATCAAAGAAGAAACACTAAAATATTTTGATTGCAAATGTTAAATGAAGCTGCTTTCAAAATATTATGGAGAAATCATTTGATCAAGAATTAACTATCAAGATTCCAAGATAAATAATGATGTCCAAATGTCCATATACTCGTCTTTAATGAATTTTCTTCTTAGTATACTTTTCATACTGGTTGAGGTTAATATTTTATGCATATGTTCATTCAATACTGGGTTTGTTCGATGCCCATCACAGCTAGAGTAATTTCGATCGTGGCATATTCATGTTTGAACCTGGAAACTTGTCAAGCATAACTTTAAATCTAAATGTTAAAAGCTGATTTCTAAAGTTTGAAAATTGAACTTCAGACTCGAAAGGTCAGATACGAAGGTATAAAGTTAAGATTACCTAGCTAGGTTCCAACTTCAGACCCATGAAATAGAAGTTTGAAAACTTCCAATGCAAAGGTCTAAAGTTGAGAATTAGCCAAACCTGCTTCAGAGCCAGAGAAGTTCAAATTTCATCTTCTTTTTCGTATTCTTATGTGTAAGGAGTTGCATCATTTTGTGAGAATATTGCATGCAACAAGGTACCTCCTAAAGAATTGCCAATGGCGAGCAACTTTTTATCTCTGATCTACATTAGTTTCTTACGTAATCCATCTACATAAAATGAACAAAAAAACATAAGCAATAACCTCTTCAAGATAAATTTGAGCCTAAGTTGAAATAGGTGAGTTATGAAGGTTACTTAGACCCAGAAATTGAAAGAACTAGTTGAAGAATAATTCAATTTTCAAGATCATGTTTGAGTCAAAGTTCAAGCTCATATTCGAAGTTTTTGCTCCTCAGCTGAACATTAGATATTTTTAATAAACATAAGTTTTGACGTACCCATCAAAGCTTCATGGAGAAAATCATGTGTAAACCTAGGTATAAGGATGGGTGATTTGCTCAACAAAGATGTTTCAGTGCTATCATTGAAATAAAAAGTTCCGCAAGAATATAGTGGTCAGGTTTACATAACAATTTTTTGATGAATCACTAAGATATCAAATTTATTACCTTGTCACAATAATCACCACAATTTCTGGCCAAAAGCTAACAAATCACCATTCGAATCCCAAATTTTGGCGATCTGGGAATACTTGGAGACAAATTCTAATTGATTCCCAGAATTTATTGTCAAATCCTAAGTATCGTAACCAAATTCCTAATAGGTCACCATAACTTGCCTACAAAATTCGCACACATTTTTACTTCAAAGTTGATCCAAATCAACTTCAAATGACTCGTAAACAATATAAACTTACTGAAATACTACACACATAGAAGGAGCAGGATAACAAGGGAACAGAAGAAAAAAGGAAAAAAGAATTTGGCACAGTTCCGTTTCTGCACAACTTTCTCTTACTAGAGTCGGAAGTTGTACTGCCTCCAATCGAAGTCCATCCTGTATAAATTCCTGTTTTTCCAATCTTTAACACTTTTAAGTTGATAACTGATCCAACATAGCCTCGAAGCTTCAACAGGAAATGATTTAAGGGACAACGATTTTGAAAAGAGAAAACTGTCAATAAATTGATAAGGTAAAAGATTACCCTGATAAGGAAATGGTTCTATGCTTATTTACATTTTCCGGTAGAGGAAACATGTCCCTCTCAATTGGAGACCGTGCATTTGAAGGCCATATAGATCAACATAAATGAGGTCTGTGGGTATCAGTTAACATCACATGGACTACTGAAAATATTATATGTGACTAAAGGAGTAACAAGAACTTCACTTGCACAACCGTAAATAATCAACACAAGCAACAACGCACAAACAGGTTTCAATCTATTGGCATAACTTCGAATTATGCTCCTTCCTGCATCACAATCCATGACAGCACATAGACCACATCCTGATATGTTGGTGATTTCGAGCTACATAAGTTGCTTCATACATTAACTAGCACATAACACAATTTACATTGTTGGCAAAATGCATTAAGGTACACCAATCTTAAAAAGTTCCTTCTCACTTTTCCCGTCTCGAGCATCCCAATGGCATATAATACAAGCATTCACTATCAAGGGAAATTATTCTCTGATTTATTAAAACACAAATGAGCAATCTCGACTTCATCACATGGGTCAAATTTCAGGCCCTTCAAAGTAGCTAGCAAGCACATTCACCTACTATACTTTTCAAGTTGGTAAGCTCTTCATATCTATCAGAGATTTATTCGAGAGATTTATGATGGAATCGGCGATAACTCTGGCACTGGATTTCATGTAACCGCCTGAAAATGTAATAAAAAAAGATCAGTTAACTGGCAAATATGGCACGTCCACCACAAAATGATTTAATGACGAGGAACAATAGAGAATAAGAGAGAGGTTCAACCAGATGTGAGCATGATGATTGGGATGTTTCTATCTCGAGCAAACCTGAAAACTTTTTCATCCCTACTAGCAATGCCATCAGGACTGACCTGCACAGCCATTTATGCAATTAAAAATTACAGTAGATACAAACAGTTTCGCAGAATCTCAGCAATCTTTCTTGGCATAGAAACGAAAGACGAATCGGAAAAAAAGGGCATCCAAATGCACGGGTCCGGAAAAGGGAAGAACTACAAGGGTTTATTATATGCAGCCGTACCCTGCATTTTTGCAAAAGGCTCTTTAAACGGCTTGAACCGTGACCTCTTGGTCATATGGCAGCAAATCTATCAGTTTCCCTTCTATGGCAACAACATTACTAGTTATTCTATGGTCTGCAATTACATGAGTAATATATCTGGCAGTTCAGTTCATACTCTATGTTTGCTGAGACTCTCCAAAATTGCTTCCCCCACTAATGTAGGATCCTCCAAAATGCACTACTTTTGAAGGATCCAACACAAATCCAATAGCATTTTTGAAGAGTCCATGCAACATAGTTGATGCGGAAACTGAAACTGCTTCAATCAAACCAAATAGCATTGTTACAAATCCAAAGGCATGCACCTGTATTTGGCTACTTCACAGATTTGTAAAGAGACAGAAACATCATTGATATTTTACCTTTCTGTAACCAAGTTATCCTAAATACAAAGACTGGGGTAAATATCAATCATAAGACTGGAGTAAATATATACAAAGACTGGAGTAAATATACAAAGACTGGAGTAAATATCAAAGACTGGAGTAAATATCAATCATAAGTTAAATGACACATTTTCTATTATCATACATGCTGAAATTGTTTACCACCATTTAATTTTATTACAACTCTTAGTTATCAAGAGTCGAAATTCATTTAACTAATCAAATATAAACATCAATGTTACGACTTCTCCACTAAGCTAATATTCACCAATTACTCAACTATTTTCCTTCACTACTTGTAAATAAGTCAATCTAATACTTAGAATTACATGTTCAGGTAAAATTAAACGGAAGGAATTTAATATGTCAACTGCATATAGGTTCCATAATTCAATTCTCAATTGCGTCTTATGTTTGGAGCAGAATTGGTTATCGCGTATCTTACCCTCCCTTTCAAGAGAAAATTAGGTAGTTGATCCTCTTATATTTTAATTTAAAAGAAAAAAAAATTACATTCTTACATCCCAAATTTACGATTATTTGCATGCTTGTTATGAATTCTCTTCCAATTAGTTGTATAATGCTTAAAATTTTAATACGCTTGTAATAACTAAAAGATCTAGAATTCCATCTCCTATGTGGCATGCCACAGAAAGGAAGCACGACCTTCTGTTAACAACAGACATGCAAGCCGCATATAGCTTGTTCTCCGTCGGTGGTTCTTACCTTCAACCTGCCAAGTGGATCCCCGTCCAAGATATCAGTGCCAGCATTATAAACAACTAAATCAGGATCAAATTTCTTCTCTGCAACCTGGAAGTCCATTAGGATAACAATCAGTCAGGTATTCAAAGGGTAAATCAATACAATAATGAAGAATTACTAGGAAAGAAAAAATATCTTTTACATGTCTCTGAATGTTCCTGACAGATAAGAAAAGCACAGAAGAATCAGAAGGCGAGGGCATTAACGCTTTAATTCAAATGGTTCCTACAACAACAACATGAAACCCAATATATTCCCACAAAGTGGGGTATGCAGAGAGTAGACTGTAAACAGTCCGTACCACTACCTCAGAAGTTAGGAAATTCAAATGGTTCCTTTACAACAAAATGTATATGGCTTCAAGTCCAAAGATATTCATCGTGCTGATAAGAGGGAATATCCATCTTACTCAAAAAGTAGTAACGAAATAAAAAAGAGCTTTTCACTGCCTTTTTTTTCTTTTTCTTTTTTGAGACTTGTAAAAATATGTTGATCAGCACTTAGGAAATGCTAGACACCATATTTGCAACATAAAGTAAAACAAAAGGATGACTTGTTCTTCATGCAAGGCTCCTAAAAAATCTAGTAGACATTTAATATCTTCTACACATCTTCCTTTACACCAAAAATATAGTGTATACACAGTTTGTGTGAGAAAGCACGGAAAAAATATTATTGAGATACATTATTTCATTTAGCCCTATTTATAGACACTGCAGTACAATCTTTTTCCTATGTACAATCCTATTCCATTCTACCAGCTCAAACGGGAGCTATTGACTTTAACAATGCACTTTCGATTCTATAGAGGTTTCTTTGTTCCCTATTCCATCTCAACTGAAAAGCAAAGAGCTACTGTCTGCAAACCTTGTTCCTAGACAATTCTAGGGATTTCATTAACAATAGATATTGCAGAATTAATTCATAGAAATCGTCGTGGTTTTTCTAAGACTGGATTGTAGAATTTGTGCCAGGAGCAGTGTTAGAATGAAATTAATTCAATCGCCATGGTTTTTCTAAGACGAAAATTTGTTCCAGGAGCAATGTTAGAATTAAGGTATATTAGTTCCTCACGCAATCAAATCACCCAAAAAAATTAAGGTTCCAGTGACAATGTTGACATCATAATCTGCTACTTTGCTAGTGAACGATTTGCAGCAGTCCTACCTGTAGCCATCTAGCTAATGAACGATTTGCAGCAGTCCTACCTGTAGCCATCTAGCTAGTGAACGATTTGCAGTAGTCCTGCCTGTAGCCATCTAACAAACGAACATATGGAACTTTTGTTAAGACTAGAAGCAATATTTCCATTAACAAAAACAAATACCACTTTTAGACTGTTTGTCTTGAGCCAAGGGTCTTTCGGAACCAGCCTCCCTACCTGTTCTGAGGTGGTGGAATGGACTGCACACACTCAACCCCAGACCCCAAACTTACTGGGTATGTTGTTGTTGTTGTATGTCAGAAGATGGTACTAAACACAAAATAGAGGACTTGAGTTCAAATAATGATGAAAAGTTGCAACACTTCTAAAACAGCATCGGAGAAAATACATTGATCTTTTTACAGATACAGACATGAAAGACCAACTATTCCCGTTCTGGAGAGATTTTGGAAATCCTCATATAAAGAAAGCAATAAAGTTAATAACTCTGAGTTCTTATCAGGACTTAAAATTGAACAGTCATCAGTTTGTGCTAGACATGTTAGGACAGGTCACCAGCACATGGGCACAACAAAGTTACGCAAGAGTATAACTTGCAAGAAAGAGTTATACTATCATGTAAAAAAGATGTGTGGAAAGTGATGATAAGAAGTTCAATTATACACCTCAAGTGCATGATCTAGCTTACTCAAGTATTCATCTGTCGCAGTCCCACTCTGCAACAGTTAGTAAGCCACAGATGTCAGTGTAGTTCGAGTAAATAAATAACTTGTTTTATCAACTTGAATCAAACCTTAACTTCAACTCCTAGATCGATGTATCTCCTTGCTTCAAAATCCTAAAGGAGATGAAATAGATTCACAACAGATCTGATCAGATACTGCTACCTTTTAATGCTACCAGCACAATTGAAAGAGAATCAGAATCAAAAGAAAATTTGGATAAAGGGATGGAGCATGTCCAAGGAAAGGAGAGGAAAGTAACTGTTCATTCAAGATGCAGCAGATTGTTCAAGATGGAAACTCACTAGTGGATAAATTCCGGGATTGTACATATCAAGGATAAAGACTCTTCCTGCATGAGATCAAAACACCAATTAATAATATCAAAACGGTACACAAATGCAAGATGAATGATGAAAAACATACTGTCCTCGGAGAAATCCATTTCATCGCCGTTTCCTTGATGTGCATCAAGGTCAATTATCATGACTCTATACAAGGAAAAAATTCATTAATAATGTCATTGAGATGTCATGACCTTCAAGTGTACATAGCCACACGTAAGACATGAATTACTATCAGTGTACCTTGAGATATTTAAATGCACAAAAGCAAAATGTATACAAAGAGATATATCAGCATAAACACAAAAACCGCCTCCCTTCTGCGATGAACAATGATGAAATCCACCACCAACATTAATAGCCCATCCTCGTTCTTTTGCAAGCCTTGCAGCCAAAATTGTTCCTCCCACCTTCAAAGAATTATCAACAAAATCTGAACCAAAGAACTAGAAAAAAAGAAAATGATCTGCAACTGACTAAATTCACCTGCTTGCGTAATGGCTGAAGCACTTTCTTTTGCACAAGGCAATTAGGAAGCATCGCAACAGGTGGGACCTAAAACGCCAAGTCATGAGACGATCAAGAATAAGAAAACAAGAAAACGAACTGTCGCTGCGTAAGAATAGGTATGATCCTGAACGCGCCTACACCAACAACAGCAAACCTTAGTTCCTGACTCACCTCAACAATCATGGAGACATTCAAGCTGCTGTTCAAACTTTTCAGGTATGATTCTGAATGCACCTACACCAGAAATGATAAAACATTACCAGTCACCCATCAACATTTCCGGGAGGAAGGACGGTCCATATAAATGCTAGTCGCACTGAATACAGTTAACAGATGAGTTACAGCACCTAGCTTGGAAAAAAGACCAAGAGTATCCTACAGTGACTAGTAATTCTTTTTTTTTTTTAAGAAGGTAACATTTGTGTATATTAAGCGAAACCAGTACTTAGGTTGCACTGAAAACCATATTTACAGCCTGTCAAACAAAGAAGAAAACCTGAATCTAAATCCTAACTGGAACCTAGGATATCTATAATGGATTCAGTATCCTCTAAATATATCTGTTAAAGTTTAATGCAGTTCAGCTTGATCTTTTGTAGATCAATGCTTTTGCTCTCAAAACATCTAGCATTCTTTCTTTCCAAACTGTCCACCAAATGCATGATGGGACAATCCTTCATCTCTCTCTGTCTGCAGCTCCAACCCCGACCTCTTCCAGCTGTCCTGGAGATGTATGATTTTGTTAGGCATGGCCCAAGCAAAACCCTTGAGATTGACGAAAATCCAACGCACTGATCCTACATTGTAAAAGCAGATGGTTGACTGTCTAAGCCTCTCCCCGCATAAATAGCATCTGGAAAACTTTCTCTTCTTGAGATTTTCTTGTGTTAGGAGAGCTCTCTTGCTAGCAGCCAAGTAAACATGCCACCTTGTAAGGGGTTTTTGGTCTCAAAATCTGCTTCCAAGGCCATTGAGGAGGTTCTTGTCCACCTTGATTCAAAAACCTATAAGATGAAATCACCTTGAAAATACCTTTGTTGTCTTTGATCCACCATAATCTGTCAGCCTCATCCTTTGTCCCTTTAAACCCATCCAGAGCTTCGAATAATTCTGCCACATTTTCATCTCCCTATCATTGAAATTCCTTATGCACTAAAAGCTCTAACCTTGTTTTGTCCAACTATCGGCTAAGTTAATTTGATTTTGCAAAGCCAAGCGATACAACTTAGGAAAAAGATTCTGCAAACTAGAAGTGCCCAACAATTTGTCATCCCAGAAAGATGTCTTGTTCCATTACCTGTCCTGACGGTTGGGTTCTTCAATAAAGGCCAAAGGATTCTGACAATGTCTAGTAATTATGTAAATGCAAGAAATGAAGAAAACGTGTTGCAAGTTACCGTAATGAGATTGAAAACGAACCTCAACATTGACGAACACAGATATAAGCAATGAGGATCCTCATACTTGGCTAAATATTTGCCGTCCAAAAGCTTAAGTATTATTGGTGACAGCAGCTAAATCAGATCAAAGAACAACAACATCCTATCTTGGCAACTAAAGATTGCAGATATATAAGAAAATAGAACTAGGTGTATTGACATATCGTTTATCACTTTAAAAGAAATTGCCAATTGACCTCTGTATTTATGGATTCAAACTTTGGGAAATGAGGTGTCAGAAAATTGGTAGTTAGATATTAAGCTACCAAAGTAATTATTCCGACTAACGATTCTCAAAACTTAGATATTTGAACTCAAAGAACTGGTGGATGGAACCAAAATATCATATATGATGGTATCTAGGTCACCAGGTAGGCTAGGGCAGGGCGGGAAACCCCGGCAAGGCAGTGAGATTGCAAGCACAATAATTTTCCTACATAAAAGGACTGCAGCTTCAACAACCCAAAGGATGGCTTGCTACAAAACCTTTAGGATTCAGATTCAACATCCCAAAAGACGGGTTGCCACAAACCTGGCTTCAATAACCCAAAGGATGACTTACCAAGCTAGTCGATCAGTAAGTATGATCATAGACACTAAAAGGTTCTCATAAAAAAAAGGGGATGGCTTCTACTTTTTTGCCAAACTACACAACTCAAGGAAACTTTTTGCACTACTAGCAAATTTACATGTTAAAGACTCGAAAAACTATTGTACTTGTAACAAGTTGTCTTGCCCAAGGTTTCCCAACCCTATACTAAATTAAGAATCAGCCATTCCATACTTTTTGAAGAGAAGAACAACAGAGATTTAGAAAGCAAAACATTCTATTTATAGCAAACATATACAAAGAGAAAACTAAACTCTATATTTTAAGTTCCTAAAATCTGATTTCTTAAGTACTACATGTCCTCTTTTATATAATAAGGACAGAAGGAAGTACAAGACAAACTTATTTTATATCATTAATGATACAACACATTTATTTACACCATCGATAACAAAACACGCTTATCTTACAAACTAGGCCCCACAAACATGTAATAGACCCCAGTAACAAAAACAAACACCTAACACTAAGCACAACCAAGCATCTGGAACCATGTGAAAGCCGCATTATTTACATGTGAATCAAGATCCACTTTCTGTTTTTTGAGAGAACAGGTGGATAAGTTACTTGAAAGCAGGTTGCAAGCAGGCGGTTAAGTTAACACATAAGTAAGTGTATAGGCAACTTATAAACAGGTGCGTAGGAAACTTGTAAGCATGTGTGTATGCAACTTGTAAGCAAATGACTATCTTGAAGATGTCATCAAACATCATCGGATGGTGCAGTGTCAGAGGGTGTTGATGGCAGACTTTAGAGTATCCTTCATCCATCCACCATGCCATGACATTTTTTCATGAAAAGGGTTTTCTTATCTAGGCTTCTTTTCACCGTTCTTATATAGTAACAATTTCTATTGGATAGGCATGTAGTCCAATTTTTGTGAACTCTGAGATAGGACATTTAATCTAATGCTCTTGATAGTTTTGAGTGACCTAATCTCTAGTGACTTCAGATGGTACCTGGTGGTGAGAAGTCGCAGCTTGCTGGACTTTTTTCCTATAGTGTTGATTAATAGTGTAATTCCAACGCGCCCACTCTTTGGCTATATTTTCTTCAAAATACATCTTTTTGCTGCAAGATAATTTTGGCTGCATAGTATTCTTCCTCCAACGATAGAATAGATACACGAAATGCTCAGCAGAATGAGATTTCTAGCTAGGCATGAACTTTTCTCTTTACAATTTTTATCGACCGACGTAACATGAATATATGTGTCATAGGAGCCTTTGAAATATTGACCCTAATATCTTCTCTATTTGAACCACAGTAGAAACATCTTGAGAACAGGCTAGATTTTGTCAAAATGCCGAAATGTGTTGCACTTGAATCCTCTAAATATAATGTAATATTGATGACACAAGTACCAGAAAAGCCATAGGAGCTCTTGTGGAAAATCATTGGCTAGTGGAATGAATACATGACAGAACGGGTATACTGGATAGGAGTTCAAAAGGATAGAT
>JBDJHY010000106.1:8759532-8785324 GCA_039654485.1 Withania somnifera | reverse complement strand
ATATACTTAGAAAAATTATATTTAGAAACATACTAGTTTAAGAAATTTTATCTCTTATAATCTTTAGAGGACAGTCCATTGAGAAAAACCTTTGCTCCAGGCTATTATCCCTTTAAAATTCAGGTGAAGAGAGTTAGGGAAGATTGAGCCAAGTAGGTGAATAGCTCCAGTGATCTAAAGATATATTAAGAGGTATGTTTATTATGTTATATGTTTTTTATTATAATTTTGATAAGTTTATAATTGGTGTTTATGATTTTATTAGAATTATCTTTCTAATAGTAAATATCAGGATGAATAATGGATCTTAGGCTACTTAAAATTAAAAATGAACAAGTTTATTATATTAAATGCTTTTATTATTAAATTATTATTATTATACCATCTATATTCCACATTTTTTAAGGTTAATAGATGATGAGAGATTCGTGTAAAAAATTAATAATAAATGATAAAAAATCATCAGGTTTTGATCTTAGACGTCATGCGGACGACCGCCCACTGATAAGATTAAATCCGGATGAGAAGGTGATAAAATTGGTTATGCGGAAGTTGATACCCTAAAACTAGGAACAAAAAATTAAAAATAAAAGAATAGAAGGTAGAGACAAAATTAGAATCAAAGGCAACAAATACTATAAGGAGTATAAACCTCCAATGGATGTCCAATTAGCACCTAAACCTATGATCTCATCCCAGTATTTAATCTCCTTATTTCTTATTGTTTTTTAAAAAGAAAAAAAAGAAGAGGTTACAAAAAAGGGTTTGGCTCATGATTGTCCATTTTTGTTAATTTCAGGATTTTTCTAAATTCGAAAGTGATCATTTAGTAAGTTTTCATACTAAGGCTCAATCCAATTAAGTTCTTAGTGTTTTTCAATTTCGCCATAACCCCATTTCTAAAGCAAGACACAAGAATGGAGCTAAGAGATAATCATGGCTATATCAGAAACAATACCTCTTATTAAGAACACAAAACAAGAATTTATACTCCGTATAACCCTTAAGAGGATTGAATCCTCAAGCAAGCAATCTCTTCAACATTATCAAGCAACAAAGACTTTAGCCTCAAACTCCCAAGAGTATCGCTATTCAAGTAAATCTCCAAATAATCTTAAGTTTTAAAAAAATATAATGTGTAGTATTTTATTAAACTAAGCTAAGAATGAGGACTAAATGTGATTATTACAAAAATACTCTTAATAAAATAAGGGCATTCTTAGTTTTCTTAGTCTTGGCAGTTAGTATTTCAAGAATAGCCACTATGTGTTCCTAGCCACTTCATTCCTACTTTGAGTAGTCTTCTACATTGAGCCTTGTACTTCTGACTTTAATATGTTCTTGAGCTTCAACTCTTCATTCCAAAGTATTGATGAAGCTCAACTTACATCAGGAGGTCATCAGTTTAAACTTTGAAAACAACTTCTTGCATCCTTGTGGTTGGATTCTTCCACGGCACCGAATTGTCCTTTTTTAACTTTGCCCCTTTAACTTGGCTCATCTTGCATCTATGCCCTCTTAATTTTTGTATGCACCAATAGACACTTAAACGTGTATAGAGTCGAATAAGTAAACACACTTGTCCTACGTGACAATTTGGCTACTATATGGCATCGTACGTGGCATCTTACCTGTATTATGCCACGTAGGATGTATATGTCTACTTGTTCAACTTTATACAAGTTAAGTATCTACTTATGCACACTTGGAAGTTGAAGGACCTAGATGTCAGTTGAGGTCAAATTAAAGTAGGCATTAAAGTCTTGAGATGGTTAATTGCAACATTTACCGAAGCTTCAAAGATACGGGAAAATTATCAAAAGATGGAAAATGAAGGACCACCTCTGGGCAGGGACGAATCTAATAAAGCAGTATGAGGTTCATCTGGACCCCCTCCAGAAAAAATTATACTATAGATATAATATATATATATATATATATATATATATATTAAATTTGAACCACCCCAATAATGAACAAAGCTAGTTCGAACCCCCTGAGTTGAAGTTCTGGATCCGCTGTTGCTTTTCGCAATTCTTTTGTACACTCAAATACAATGAGAGTGGAAGATACATTAGTTTCATAGCCATCCAAGAGTCCACATACAAAGGAGGTTGGGGGAACATTGCACACAAGATAGTGAAGTTCATCAATATTCCAGAGAAGGAACAAAGCACACACAAGAGCAATATGAAACAGAAAAGTTGCTTTGCATTGGCCGAGTAACCGTCGAGGTATTCAGACCTTCGGCATCTATGAAAGCAACTTGTAGGTCTATAAAGCAACTTTTTCTTTCTTTGTCCTTTGCGAGCAAATGGATCTTGCGTCGTGAGCAGCTTACGATACAGGCAAATTTTGCCCTTCTCGGCTGATTATATCCGGCCAAAGGTATAGGACTTGGTTTTTGCGGATCCACTAACTGAACTGAACCTTATTGGCTAAGTCCTAAAGTGGCAATGTTGTTCTGGAGTTGGGGTTTTCTGACACCTGAACGTGTTCGTTGCTAATACTATTCCCAAAACTGAAACCACTGACTAGTCCAACATTGTGGGATCTTTAGGGTGTTTTTAAAAAATATAAATATCCCCTTGGTCATTTTAAACACAGCTTTTGACTGAATTTGGTAGAGTAAAGCAGAGGAGCACGAAGCTGTCTTCTTCCCACCTAAGATTACTTCCATAACTCTTTTAGTTTAATTGTTCATTGTTCTTGCATAAACTCTTGGTTTTAATCAAGTTATGAGAGGTTTTGTTCTCTTAACATTATGGTTACTACTCTAAATGCAAGAGCGGGAGGCCAGAAATACAACATGGATTAAGAGGAGTAGGATATACCGGTATTGGCTGCAATTAACAAACATTGATATATTTGTGGCTAGGACGGAAACATGCCTAGATAGCCCAATTTAGGTTTAATACAGATAAATAAATGAATTCTAAGTAGTTATACTATCAATAGTCAAGGATGTAGTTAGGAGGCCAATTAGGGTAGAAAGTTAGAGGAGCAAGAACTTATATTATACCATTAACCGTGTGACTCAGCAATTCTGTAGATATCTTAATCATGCTTAAACAACATATGTAATTTATGATGAAATTATTAAGTAAGAGACGTAAACCTAGACTTTAACAACTCTGTGAACAATTTCAAATTCTCAATCTCGTTTACTTCTAATAATCAGTAGATATGAAAACAGCAACAGTCTCCACTCAAAAATAACAACACTTAAAATTGTAATTATTGTGGCTTAACGTTAGCTTGTTACGGTAGCACTCCTTGCAGTGTCTGAGGATATAATCCTATTTGATTTGTATCCACTTTGATTTTAGCTCTCTTAGTGATGTCATCTTCCTCATTGATTCTTACCCTAGAGGCAATTTAGTTACTAGGTCCACTTCCACCATAATCTTAGCACAATTAGGTCTAATTTAATTCCTAGTAGCCACGCCAACTGTCAAGGGTCTCCCCACCGCTGAAGCAATCGAGAACACTGCATCCCTAGCAAAGAAATTAGGTGGTAAGTCAAGTAGAGAGATCCATGCTACAATCATGGTTGTCTCAGCATCAGGCTGGAGCCAAGGATCTTACTTCAGGGTTCTCATCTACTAGTACCTTTTTTTTTTCTTTTTTTTTTAACCTTAAGATACAATGCTGGAACAGTACATTAATGTCAATCTAACTAAACCATGTTTGTTATCCAGTAATTCAATGTTGCATCTACCCATGATTCTGCACTGCCCTGGAATGATCTGCCTCAATTCTTTTCACATCTGGCTTCCCCATAAGAGAATTTCCTAATAACAACAGATTGGAGATTCTCCTGAATAATTTCGTACTTCCAATGCTTTATGCATGATGTTTGGTAAGAGAAAGCAGCTTTCATTGATTCTCCTTACAAAAGAAACTTCACTCCTCTTCCTACGGTCGAGCAACTGCATCTTATTTTAATGCTTTCCGTTTGATGTTTGGTTCTCTGGGAAGCATAACCACTAACTTTGGAGGAACCCTAATTTGCACATTAGATTTTGCGACTAATATTTAATAGATTGACACAATTAGTTTCTGGTTGGGTTGGTGTTTCTGAGTATGAGAATTTTTTTCTTTCGGCCTTGTTGTGATAGGACGAGAATAGGTGGATCAGCGTTGCCCACCAGAGGTGGTGGCCATATTGGCCCGCGGCAATAAGCAAGTTTAGGGCAACAGACAAATAGGTTTTTTGCTTGTTGGGGGGTGGGGAGTGAGATTTGAGCAGAAATACATTTTAAGGTTCATCAATCAATCTTCATAAACCACTATAATACAATAGAATTAGAAGATTGATTGTGAAAATGAATGAGATGCCAATAAGAGCTTAAGCCATTTTCAGCTGCGTTGGATTTGATGACCAACATGTCCCTTGTTGTAATGGAGGACATTTCTAGCAATGGCTGAAAGGATATGAGCCCAGATTAACAGGATTCCTTGTGCAGATCATATCTCCATGCTATGGTCTAGTACACTACTTGTCACGACAAATGGCTTCTCTCCGAGTCTTCAACCTGCGTGTGGAAGACGAAACTTGGGAATACAGTAGTGATGTCCCTGCAAAATGAAGCACAAGAAATCAATATTTTTGGAAGTTCCATCTGAGTAGTAAATGCAACAGTTTTCATGAAAAGCCCAATAAATGGACATGGAAAAGTTTTCAATTCTCTGGTTTGCTGCCAAAGAAAGGTAAGAAAACAACACCATTACAACAAGAAGAACAACACACCCAGTATATTCCCACATAGTGGAGTTTGGGAGGACAGAGTGTATGCATTTTGTACTACTACCTCAAATATGAGGTAGAGAGGTTCTTTTCAATAGACCCCCAACATAAGACAAATAATCCTGAAAAAGGCATAATATAGAATCAACAGATAGTACATGAACCAACAGAATTTACCAAAAACAATACTACCACAGAATAATGCTACAACAATCAAACCGACGCAATATACCTCACTAAAATTTCAAAAAACAGACAATATAAGCATATCACTAGTACTCCTAGCACGACTATCAAAACCAAGAGAAAACAACACATCAAAAACCAATTTTCTTTCGGCACATGCATATAACGTATACCTCCTCTGAGGAGAGAATTTGCCGAGCAAATGACCCACCGAACAAAAGAGAACTCATAAAGGCAAAGAACAAAGAAAAAGGAATACACATAATATGTTCAAAGTGTCCAAATTTTTTTGTATATTCAGAGGAGATAATGAGTAGCTACCACAACCCTCCTTTCTTTGGTTGGGGTTCAAAATTCTGGACCAATTCCCGTAGAGCCAAATGAGAATCTGTGGAGGGAGGGGGGATTAGTTTCTCCTTCAATTTTCTCCCTTCCTTCTGTCTCCACCTTTCCTATTTAACATAACAAGCGTGGGGGAAGAGAAATAGAAAAGAAAAGACTCCAAATTAAGATCTAATATCAGGTAGTTTGCAAGGTGGTTGAATCAACAATAATAAAATCACAGAAGCCATGATATAGAAGAACAGTTAACATACTTCAAATGAGGCAGAGTCATGTTCTTCAGCAATGATGGGTATCTAGTAACAAACTCTTTCCATTCCTTCTTATCAATCTTACCATCCCCATTAGTATCAGCATCAGCAAATGTCTATCAGAAATATGGAGACATAAGGATTATGTTATAAAGCCATGGTTTCAGAGAAACGGTTCCCCTTGACAAAGGCATACCTTATCAATAATTTCCTCGACTAGTTCATCAGATAGCCTCATTTCAGATTCCATTAGAATTGCAATTACCATTTGCTTAACCTAAAAGAGGAAACTTTCCAATCAATCATGGATAAGTGCACCTAAAAATAAATTAGGCGTCAACTTTAACAAACAAAAGACTGCAAGTATATTACAAAGGTCGACCTATGCTATGAACAGGGTTCTGCTGAAACTTAAAATAATTGAAAGCACACATATCAAGATTGATTGCATTTTTTCTGGGAGCTGCCTCTTTCATCCCCCCCTCCGGAAAGGACTGAAACAACCTAGACTAAACGTTCAGTCCACATAAACTCAAAGGTTATCTCTGGATTTTAACCTTTACTGCATCAACATACGCACAAACATTCATTAGTTACAACAAAGATCCATCTATATATGTAAACTGAACGCTTGTACATCAAATGCATTGAATCAACAATAGAAGGAAAAAAAGGAGCAAACTCTGGTTTAATATAAGAATAACTGATGACTTCTGATCAAGTTTTGGATCAGCATTGAAATTGTTCTCATAAAATGAGAATTTAGAAGCATCCAAGTAAACATTATTTTTGAGCTTATAATGCTATCAAGAACTGGTCACTGAGGCAAAAATATGCTTTGTATATATCAGCTATAACAGCTTTAAATAAGTTGAAGTAAATGACTTATGGGGAAATATTCTGTATGAACCCTTCTGTGGTCTCACTCTTCTGTCCTACTTTTCTTGCACTCCGAGTAGTATGATATTCTCTTAGATATAATCCAGTCTGAGTTTATGAATCAATCACTTCCCAATAACATTCCCATCTGACTTATCAATTCATTTTGCATCCAGAGTAGTTTTTGAGACATTATCAGATCTATACCCTAGGTTTAGCTTCAGAATCAAATCAACTTTCTAGGTTTTACATATGGAACTAATTAAAGTTATATATAGTTCATATCCTGCAATTATGTAAGAGAAATTTGCAAACTAAGAGCACAGGTTATCAGCAATTGCTAATTGAGGGTAGCTATTAAACAAGCATCTGGCAGTATCACATCTTTGGAGTAGAAAAGAACTTCAAAGCTGTTGATTGAAAATTTTCAAACTTGTTTACTCACTTCTTCTCGCTCAATGAACCCAGTTTGTCGTAAATCGTACAACCTAAAGGAAACTGCAAGAGAACCAAAACAAAGGTGATTACAATGAGTTACACAGACCAGATGATTTGAATAGAACAACTATTAACTAAAAGAATGGCTTACACCGCTTACAGTCTATTTTGTCTTCTATTGGAGTATATGGATGGAAGATGTTAAGTGCATGGATAAATTCCTCAAACTCAATGACTCCATTCCTCTTTTCATCAAAAACATCAAAAACCTGCAAAAGAGGAACTGAAAAGTTCATTACCATGAAACTGAAGACAAGTTCTTGATGCAAGGCAGATTTCTTATAACTCTTTCCTCATTTTTAAGCTATTCGTAATAATATATCAGCTGGGAGAAAGCAGAATGTCCCGTCAATGCAGTTCAAGAAGATACTACATGTAAAGAACCACAAAGCTAACAACACTGTTGATAATTAACTTATCCTAACATTAGAGCATGAAAATTTTTCAGAGGATTGATCTATTTGACCCATATATATACTGATACATGACATGGACAGCCAATTATATTAATGCCACATATTTATATCTATGAAGAACCCCAAGATTGGTAGTTCATATATACACCAGCAGATAAACCTGTCTTTTTCAGCTGAAGCATCAATGTGCATCTAAAGTGGCAAACAACAACGGCAACAACATACCTAGTATATTTCCACCAAGTGGGTTTAGGGTTTAGGGTAGAATATACGCAGTCCATACCACTACCTAAGAGTTAGGTAGAGATGTGGTTTCCGAAAGACAATCGGCTTAAGACAAAACAATCTCAAAAAAGGCATAATACAAGGACAAGGAACAATGGGAAGTAAAAACAACAGATAATAACAGATGCAACCCCATAATACACACGAGCTACAAGAAACAACCAAGTTCACCAAGACACTGGGAACCAGACACTCCCAAAACGAAGATTAAATAAAGCAAACCCACCTACTAATAAAAATAAACCCAACCTACTAAACTTCTACCCTAATACGCATCCTCCACACCTTCCTATCTAGGGTAATGTACTCGGTAAGCTGTAACTGCTTCAAGTCATGCATAATCACCTCTCTAATAATTTTTTGGTGTACCTCTTCCTCTTTTGAATCCATCCATTGCTAACTTCTCACATCTCAGCAATGGGGCATTCATGCTCCTCCTAATCACATGTTCGAACCATCTCAGTCTCGCCTCCCGCATCTTGTCTTCCGCCAAAGTCACACCTACTATATCTCTAATAACCTCATTCAAAATTCTATCAAATCTATTGCCATGTTTAGAAAATTCATTTCTAGCACAAAATCCATACATAATGTGCTAGCATTATTCACATGGAATGGAGATGGATTATCTAAGAGAAAATATCAGATGAACTAGGACGAGAAGTTTTAGCACATTTACCCGGTTCAAAAAGAGATTCTCACCACATGGAGTTTGAAATAAAGCTAGCTGAAGCTCTTCCTGAAAAAAGAAAGCAAAACATTAATAACATGATAATAATTTCCAAACTTTGCGTATACTTTCTTTTGTCAACTAGTAACGTTAAAAACTCTGCATATACTCTTATTTTTTTTTTTTGGTAAAATGGTAATGTTAAAATCTCTGCATACTTCAGTAAGAAAAAGTAAAGAGGGAAGGAAAACGACCATTCGAGGATTTAAAAACTGCAAAAACTGATATTTTGTGTATGCCAATTTATTGAAAAACGAATAAGAACACTGTTATCATCTATCTGCAGATGAAGAAAGAACGTAAAAATAAGAGTAAAAGAACGAATCGAAAAACAAATATTCTCCCTCTTTCTTTCATTATGCTTGTGTCTGACATCAAGGTGAAACTTTGAAGAAAACTAAGATAAAAGTTGAAAAAGATATAGCTGAAATGTTAGAACAGAAAATTGCACAATTATCAGTCTACATATTTCTCTTTGTATGAAGACTCATTCAATTGCAGGATAAGATATATTACTATGTCAGCAGATAAAAAGACACGAATAAATTGAGCATATTGTAGAGAATTTATTTAGTTCAGCCACACCCATATATGACTCAGATCCCTTTCCACCTTAACTCGTATGTCAAACTTAAAGCACGAATGCAAGCCTTGCTGCGTACACCTTTACTTACAACACTCCATCCATCAAATGACAAAAGGGTTCCCCTTTCTCAAGCAAAATAACATGTTAATAGTACTCTGTCACAAAATGAGAATCAAATAGAATGAAGTACCATCTCTTCTTCAATTTATTTGTCTAGTTTTGACTCGACACGAAGTTTAGAAAGAAAAGAGCACTGTTGGATCTTGTGGTCTTAAACAATTGATATATCGAATATACCAAAATATCCTTTAATGTTGTAGTCTTAAACATGCCATGTAGAAATTGGACATAAAGAGTTGCCAAAAAGAAAAAAGGACATTATTTTTTAAACAGACTAAAAAGGAAAAGGAAAGTAACACAAATAAAGGAGGGAGTAACTTTTAACGACTAGAAGCATCAAGAAGAATCAAGCAATATTCCGAGTAAATTTTTTTTCCTTTTCATCATTTTGGATGGAGAATTGCAATTTATGTATTATTTTTGAATTTTTTTTGCTAACTTACTGAATAGTCTAAGTGCACTAACATAAGAATGTCCTAAAGGCTGATCTAGGTTGAGGCTCACTAACAAGGCTGTTTGGGGTGCCATGTGGTCGATAGTGGCTGCTCTAGCAGTCCGTCCACTCCACGCTCCCATGACACCCCTCCTAAATATATGAATGACTCAAAGAAAGTGTCATGTACGCCAGACATGACCCAGAGTATGCAAATGAATGACAGATATCAAAACATAACACTTATATAAATAGATAATACATAAGCAACTAACAAAGAGGTAAATAAACCAATACAAATCAATATTTCAAAACTCAAATTTTAAAATCTCCAGCAGAGTCATGAGAGCTGTCACAAATAATGAATTGGGACAAGGGGATTATCAATATAAGTAAAAAAGCAAAAAAACAAGGACAAGTTACCTTATGTATCAAACCATCGTCAATAATTGAACAACTCAACTTCTTAAACAACTCATACAATGCTTCCACTTCATTTACATTAAATCGGGATTCTTGTGCAAGTCGAGCAAGGTCCGCGTAGTCGTAACACAACTTTTTCTTAGGACGGTAATGACATTCCAAGCAAGCACAAGCAGCAGAGATAAAAGCTTCAATGAGTGCAATGATAGGGAAACATGAAGCACATATTTTCTCTGAGATTGTCAAAGAACTCCAACTCTGCAGAACCCACAACACAAATAGGAAAAAGACAAGGGAAAATTACACTGGATGGCAAACATTAGCCCGATCCGAGCTACAGAAAACTAAAGAAGAATGAATTCTTGAAAATTACCATAGAATTGCGCGTGGAATCCATTGTTTTGCATTACCTTCCTCTAATCCTAAGATCTATGGCGTATACTAGTGGCTCTCATTGATTTTCTTTTTGATGCGCTGGCCCTGTGTTTTATTTGCAACAACTTACTTCCCTCCGTCCCCTCTCTCTCAATTTAGGCCACGTAGCTTGATTGACCCCAAAATTTAAGAAACACAAATGGATCTAAATGTTTTTCACATGATTCGAAAAAGAGTCCCATCTATTTTTTAAAATTAGTTAAATTTATGTTTAATTATATTTTTTAAGTTAAATATACCCTTCAGTTATATTTTTTGATCAAATATACACTAAATCAAAGTTTTTACATATATCTTTTCTTGAATAAAAATATCTAAATTGAGCCAAATTATTCATTTTTTTAACTAATAAAAATAATTTAACAAAAAAAAATATATAAAAAACCTTAAAATATATATATATATATATAAAATTATTAATTTTTATTATCTAATAATAAAAGATCTTACAAATAACTTAATAAAATCATATTTGTATAGACTTTAAAAAACCTATGACATGTTTCTTGATATATAACAAGGGGTTGATGTATCTATAGATTCACAAACAAATATTGTCGTATTTTTAACTCTAAATATATTTTATGGGTTATAATGTATATCATAGATACATAATTACTCCACTATTTTATATTATTTAATTTCTATTGATTTAATAGTTTTAAAATTTTTTCTAAAAAAGTTTTAATAAAAGATATACTTAACAATGCTTTGAATTTATGAATTTGATTACTATTATATTATGTAATTATTTAATACTAAGGATAGCGTAGGAAGAAAATAATAAAAACTTTCTTAATTTATAAAATAGACAAGTAAAATTAAATACTTACTTTCGATATAAAAATCAAATAAAATTAAATATTTATATTTGACTTAATTTAAAAAATTTCATCCGAATAATGTGAAAACTTTGATGATTTGACCAGAAAATATAATTAAGGATAAATTTAACCCTTTTTCCGTAAAAAATCAATCATGACCTATATTTTAACTTAGACATGCCTTGAAAATAATATTAGAAAAATTGTAAATTTATGCCGTATCTTCATATTGACTTATTTAAAACCAATTCTCAATTTAATGGTCATTGGACTTGTTATAAACTCTCTCCTGGAAAAAGCTCTCGGTGCATGATTAGCTCAACTTGTTAACGTGATCCACTGCAATGGCTAGACGAGGAAGAGGACGACCAAGGAAGGATGTGATTTCTCAGCAGATTGATAGTGAGATGACGGAAGCTAGTAGAGACAATAGTATGGACCAGCACGAAAAAGGGCAAGGTAGCAGGCGGCAGAGGAACAGTAAAATTGAAGCAAAGGGAGAAATTAACTAGTCCTGAGAATAACTAGGTGCTGATGGAAGAGGAAAAGGAATTGAATAGTAGGGAGGAAGGATCAACATCAGGAGAACAAGGTAAAAAACCTAGCAGCACTTCTGCTAAATTGGATTTGCCTCAAGTTGCTAAGGAAACAGAGGTGGAAGTTAAGAAGAAGGAAAATTGGGTTGGACGATTTGCTCTGAATCGGGTAGCAGCAGATGGGATGGAGTTTAAGTTCATGGCACCTAAAGTAGTTGATGGTAAGCCTGTAGTCACGTTAGAGAAGGATGATATAGAGGAATATACTAAGGTGTGGAATAATGCCCTGATAGTTTACACGATGGGAGAAGTACCAAATTTCACACTAATGAAAACATACAATGCAAGGAATTGGAATGCAGTGTCGATGCCGGTATCTGCATGAGGAAGGTTTTTGCATAGTGAAATTTCAGAATATGCAGGATATAGATGAAGTATTGCATGCTTTATACTATGATGGAATGCCATTAATGCTAAAGGTCTGGACACTTGACTTCGATTTTCAAAGCGAAAACCCAAGTACTATACCTCTGTGGGTGAGGCTGTATAATTTACCACTGAATTACTAGGGATCAGTGATATTGAGCAAGATAGCCGGTAGAGTGGGAGAACCATTATTTGTTGATAAATGTAGGAAAAGTCAAACTAGAATATCATATGCAAGAGTCCTGGTAGAATTGACCATAACACAGGAGTTGCCTAAGGAGATTTCGATAACAGATGCTAATGGGAAAAATTTTACTCAAGATGTGAGCTATGTGGAAACCTATGTACTGCCTGAAGTGTACACAATTTGGCCACATATGTAGGGAGCAGGACAATGAGGAGAAACAAAGGAATGGAAACAATAAATAACATAAAAGGAATGTCAGAAATAACAGACAAGAGAGACAAGGGGGGAAGAATACTGCAAAAATTTCAAGGAAAGGAGAATAGGAGTAATGAGATGAATCGGGAGAAGTTTTCTGGGATGGCACCAGTGGTTGATCTTGATAAAGCTACAAGTCAAAATGTGGCTGTGATAAGGAAAACCCCTGCCAAAAGCTGTGAGAGGATTAATGAAGATATCTCACCTAATAAAGGGATGGGAAGCATGTCTTATATGGAATTATTGTTGACTGGAACAATAAGAGACCAGAGTGGCTCAGTGATGAAGATTCAGAACTTGTTTTTTCCATTGGCTCAGGAGGGGGTGGTGGCTATGAGAGAACAAAGAGAATCTCCTGATAGGAGGAATAAAAAGATAGTCGTATAAGATGGTCGATATGGAATGTGAGAGGTATGAATAAGCCTCTCAAACAGAGGGAAAGGGGGAATTACTTGAAGAAGAGTAAAAAGGCCTAAGTTTCAGAGTAGTCTAGGAAGATGTGTGAAGGGATGGTATTGTTTACATAACTATGATCAAGCTGAAAATGGAAGGATTTGGGTCATTTGGAAAGGGGATCAAAGTAGAGGTTCATGGAAAATATATTCTTTGCATTGTCAAAGACAGGAAGACTGACTTTAACTGTGCATTGACAATTGTATATGGGAGCAACAAAATGGAGGAGAGGAAAGAGCTTTGGAAAGGGATCACTAGGATTGGAGATAATACCAGCTTGCCTTGGTGGATATGTGGATACTTAAATGCTCCATTGACAAATGAGGATAGAGTAGGAGGGCAACCTGTGAATGAGAATGAAATAAAAGATTTTCAAGAAGTGGTAGAGAAGCTGAATCTGGTTGACATGAAATCTATAAGGAGGAAATATACTTCGACTAACAGGCACATATGGAGCAATATTGATAGAGCTTTATGCAATTCAGAATCGATGATGCAGCATGGAAGAATAGCAGCTCAGTTTAAAGAAAATAGTTTTCCGATCAACACCTATTTGATTGAACCAATTCAGGAAGGAATTCAAGGGAGGAAGCCATTTAAGCTTGTAAATGCACTTGCAGAGGATGATAAGTTCCTGGATATTGTCAGGCAGGTTTAGAAGTAGCATATAAAGGGAACTTCTATGTACAGACTACGGAAGAAGCTTCAACGTAGTAAAGAACCACTGAAACAACTGAAGTAGCAGGAAATGGGAAGTCTACAAAAAATAATTGAACAAGCAAGGGATAAGCTCCAAGTGCTCCAAGCGTTGCTGACCGGGAAGATTGATCAGGATGTGATGGATCGGGAGAGAGTTGCTAGTCAAGAATTGCAAAAGTGGCTTGAGATGCAGGAGAAGGTTTACAAACAAAAATCTAAGGCACATTGGATACAGGAACTGAATGGGAACAACAGTTACTTTTTTACATGCATGAAGGCTAGAGCTAGAGTGAACTCTAGCAATATTAAAAAGTAGAAGAGGAAGAATGTTGCACAGGGAGGAGGACATCGAAGGGAGGTGATCCAATTCTATCAAGAATTACTTGGAACAACAACTACAAGCTTACCTTCAATTCATATTACAGACATGAAGAGGGGACCAGTTTTAAGTGCTTATCAACAGCAGCAATTATGTGCAGAGATAACAATGGAAGAAGTGCAGAAAGCTTTATTCAGCATTGATAGCAAATAAACGCCTGGGATAGATGGGTACTCATCTTATTTTTTCAAAAAGTCATGGATGATTGTGAAAGAAGATGTGTATGGAGCTGTGATGGAATTCTTTACAAAGAATGGTATTCTTAGGGCTATGAACAATGCTGTTATTGCTTTGGTGCCCAGGAGTAAGCAACCTGAGACAATAAAGGACTTTATACCTATAGCATATTTCACTACTGTATATAAGGTCATATCCAAAGTGAGCAATGGAAGATTGCAAGGAATATTGAATGGAATCATTGGTCAAAACCAATCAGCTTTACACCTGGCAGAATCATCTCAGATAACATTTTTATTAGCCATGAACTGGTTAAAGGATATCCTAGGAGGCATCGATCTCCTAGATGCATGAGAAAATTGGATTTGTAGAAGGCTTACGATACAATTGAGTGGCCCTTTGTGGAACAAATGTTGAAAGCACTAGGACTACATCAGAGGATGATAGGATGGATCATGAAATGTATTCAAACTGCAAGTTATACTTTTATGGTGAATGGTGTGCTAACAGAGACAATACAAGCCAAGAGAGGTCTGAGATAGGTGACCCTATAGCTCCATATGTATTTGTCATAGCTATGAAGTATCTAAACAAGTGTCTAATGAGACTGAAGGTAGAACCTGAGTACAATCTCCATCCTAGGTGTCAGAAACTAAGAATTACTCATTTCTGTTTTGCTGATGACCTGCTCTTGTTTGCAAGAGATGTGAAATCAGTCATGCTACTAAAGGAGAAGTTTGATAAATTTGCAGCAGCATCTGGACTGAAGGCAAACATGAGTAAAAGCCAAGTGCATTTTGATGGATTGGAAAGGGGAATAGTGGATAGCATCTTAACTATCTTGGGATATGAGAAAGGTGACCCCCCTTTCAAGTACTTAGGAGTGCCTCTGTCAATCAAGAAGCTCACTATACAACAATGCAAGCCACTGGTTGATAAGATCACTGCTAGGATTACTAGCTGGATGGCTAAGTGCCTGTCCTATGCAGGTAGAGTGCATCTTATCAGATCAGTGTTATTTGGAATGCAAGCTTACTGGACTCAGTTGTTCTTAATGCCAAAGAAGGTGATAAAGCTCATTAAGGCTAAATGTAGGAGCTATCTGTGGTCAGGACAAGCAATTATAACAAGGAGAAGTTTAGTAGCTTGGGATAAAATTTATTGTCCCAGAGGAGCAGGAGGTCTGAACTTCCTTAATTTGAGAGTGTGAAACCAAGCTGCTATACGTAAACTCCTATGGGCATAGAGTCAAAACAAAGAGAAACTCTCGGTAGCATGGGTTCGTACATTAAAAGGCGAAATATACTTAGTATGGAAGTTTCAAAGCAAGCATGTTGAATGGTAAGGAAGATCTTTGGTATGAGGAAACAATGGCAGGGGCTTACAAGTATATCGAGTTTAATCAAATAAGGGAAGTACCAGATAACAGTAGCATACAAGAGACTAAGAGGAGAAATGAATAATGTCCATTGGAGGAGTGTAATCTGCCAGAATCGAGCTGAGCCAAAGCATGTTTTCATGTTATGGTTATGTATGCATGGAAGAATAAGAAGAAAGGATGTATTGATTAAATGGGGCATGACAGTCGATTCCAAATGTTGTTTTTGTCAGGTAGACCAGGAAACAAGAGAACACTTGTGTTCTTTGAATGCAGTGAAACGAGAAGAGTATGGGATCTGCTGGTGAAGTGGCAAAATGGAAGAATTGGCCTACTAAATGGGAGAAAACCTGGTTCTGGGTAAGCAAGAAAGGAAAACAATCTAGAAGTGTAGTAAGATTAGCCTGGTAATAGTAGTCTACGTGCTATGGAGTGAAAGAAACAACATAACATTTCAAAACAGAGCTGGAAATTTAGAAAAGATTAGCCATGAGACTAAACTGCTATATGTCTTAAGAGTATGCAGGAATAGAAAGCTTTACAGCTATGTCAGTAGTCTGGATAGAAGCTAAGGAGATTAGGAGAGTTGGAGATGAGTGTTATCGATTGTAGTGAGAGGTGAAGTATACAATTCACCTGATTTGTAATGTTCTGCACTGGTATTTTATAAAAACTTGTTTAATTGCCAAAAAAAGATCAGGGCGACTTTTCCAATCTCCAGGAGATCGATAAATCCAGATGTATCCGAGTTGTTTTGTCATATGAAACAGGCATACTTATAATTATATATAAATAGAACAAAATACAGTCAAGGGGCAGCATGGCTGATCCCTCTTGGATTGGTAGTAGTATCATATGAGCCACATCCCTGCTCGATAATTTAATAGGATTGTTTTTCAAACATCTACAAACGTCTGTACCCATCGTGTCTTTAAAAAACAGATTAGACAGAGTCTGATGAGACTAACAAAATGTTCGGGTTACAAGCTACGTTCTTGGCTCTTTTAGCAAATTTAGCAGCCACAGAATTCCCTTCTCTAAACATGTGCTCTAGACGAGCGCTCCCGTCTGGCTTAGCAATAACCTGCATTCAATAAGTAGATTAGTGTATAATGGTGAGTCACTGTATAGCCAGTTTCCTAGGTTCAAGCAATTGGTGTTTATTTTGCATGGTATAAGATTATACTGTATCCGAGTTGCCAGAAGGCCACCTTGGTTACCTGTGAGAAGCTACTGGTTATCATTATGTTTCAAGGGGCTCTGTCAAAGGGCTTAGTATCATTGTAACAAACATCCCAAACAGCTTCCATGGCATCCTTACTAGCAGACTCCGAACAATATGGATTACCAGCCATCGATTTCATAACTCTACGCTTCACACATTCCTTCATAAGGCCAAGTGCAAAGGGGAAAAACGTTAGAAACTAATCAGCTATTAGGCAACTTCCTGTAATATATGCACAAAAGGAGATCCTACATGAAGGGATACACAGATAGTCTATTCATTAGGATCAATATAAAGTGCTATATGGTGGCAATTTTATCTTCCAGTAAAGCACATGAATCGTTTAAGAGTTCACAAAATTGTCAAGTTCTTTCACTTTTCATCACGTAGAGTATCCTTACGGTACATGAGCTCAAAGGCCGAGGTAGATGGGTACTATCTTCTGTCTTGTGAATCTTTTCTAAAGGCGAATGCCATACAAGCACTGCAGCATTTGTTATATTAGTAGAAAGGACCTGGAAAGTTGGTTTCAGGTCTGGTTTCCGGAAATTTTTGTGTTCATGATATCAAGCTTTTGGATAAATATCAGTATAGCCATAGAACAATATAGATGCTTTTATATGGTTAAATTTATTCGAAAAATCAACTATAAATTTTCTTCCCTACTACTAAATTTATTTAGGAACCACCAAGAGGGGGAAAAACAACTCTAGTCCTATCAAACAAAACTAATTTTTTAGGAAAAAGGGGACGGATGTCTGATTGTGAAGCACAGAACCCAAAGAGAGGAAAAAGCACTGAACCTAACTCAAACCAGGAGCCAACTCATGAAGTAAGACTAATCCAACACCATATAAAGAGACAGCAGGGCCACATTCAACCATTATGGGACACTAAACACCCAAGGATTATCTAAAACCATATAAAGAGACTATAGCCCGTGTTTCTTTAAACTAATGTGGGATTCTTAAACAGTTGGGGAAAAAGACTGGGGTGAGCGGTTTCCAAACTATTGACTTGGCCAAAAAAAAAATTTTTTTGAGAAGAACCAAGAAGCAATGTAGGTCAAAATAGTCAAGTTAGGGGGAGAAACTTAGTAAAAGTGCACTCAGTGATGTGATAGCTTCAGCAATTAAAGACAGCGGAAGTAATTTCAAGGTGTATGCATTAAAACAATGACAAGTTGGATCACTGAGAAAACAACTTGAGACTTGCAGTAAAAGGAGTTGTCCAAGTGACATGATGTTAAAAATCAGGCAGACCCACGAACTATTATGAGAGATTACTGTTAACACGTCTGGTGTAGACATAAAGCTCAAAAAGAGCAATGACTTTAGTACCATAGCGGAAACATAACAGTAGCTTTCCATCATAAGGATATGTAAACTCAGAATAGTGCCAAACAGCTAAATAGAACCACTCAATCACCACCAACTCCGATGATGGATGTTTGTGTTCCCAATCCTGCTACCTAGAGCAATTTTTTTGTTGTTGTTGATTCCTAGATGTAGCGCTTAATCCTTTGAAAAAGGATTAGGTACAAGTAATACCAGGATCACGTTTGAGAACACATCGTATACTAGCCAAGATCACCCCTTTACTAATTGGTCCAAGTACCAGGCAGCTTGAAAGCTGGAAAGAAACAATGTTCCAATGAAAAGATGTTTACATTTATAACATACAAATTATGGTTCTTGCAGAGTCAATTTTCTGCTCATTATTTGTTTACTATGTGGCATGTTACTACAGCATAATGGTAACTGAAAGGACGTTGTGTTCTCCGCAAGTAGGGCATGTGACTCGCAGCAGCGACTTCTTTTGACTTCACATAAGACTTCAGCAAGAGGCTCTGTCTATTCAAACTACAGACCAGGGGAATGTTAACATTTTTCTTTAAGATACGTAAATGTTCTATCTTCTTTTTTAATCAAGATTCAAATGTTCTATCTCGTCATGAACACGGAGCTTTGACCAAATAATTAAGTATTCTTTTTTTTTTTTTTTTGATAACTGAAATAAAATTATTCTACCATGCATGTTCATTAAAAAATTCTCAATTTGACATGTCAATAAGAAAGAAGAAACTACTTTTATCAAACTTATGCCACAAAGTGAAGGAGACATGTCCAGAGCTGCTACATATTCGCTTCAGTACACTAAACTTCAACTGGGGGGAGGGGTGTTAACATTGAACTCACAGATGCAGCTCCATAACTGAGGTGGAGCAAAATACAACTCTGTACAGATAATTATAGGAGCAAACACGTATAATCAACAAAACTCACTTGTTCATGGCCCCGTATCTTAAGATAACCTCTCAGTAATTCTCGTTTGTAATGGCAATCACCGCTAAGATGGCCAGCTCTTATCTGTAAAAACAGTTGCAAAGAATTCATTTTAATAGTTGAAGACAACTCAAAAGTACAAGGATTAGCATAAAAGTGAGACTTGAGCGCACGAACTTCACTACAAGCATGATGAGCGCAATTAGACCAGTCCAAATTCGCAGCACGACATTCATCATATGCATGAATCAATTCATGGATGACAACTTGATTCACGTCATCTTGCATGTTCATGTGGTTACTGCACACAATTATCTTAATAGCCAAAAAGAAACAAGGTCAGAAAACACATGAGGATGTAAGACAACCGACACATAAAGAAAACAAAAATAACCACACACACAGAGTCTACATATCTAATGCAAAGTCCACATCCATTATCACAAAGGAGAAGTTAGTGTAGAGGTGTCTGCACCCACTAACTTCAATCCTGAATTCATCTTTGACACCCTATCTACTTCAAAAGGTGTCTGTTCTCCACTGACCCACAGCGTTTCAGTTGAATTTGCCAACTCCATGACAGAAAATTTAGCATAACCGTGACACCACATGAAATGTTCTTCAAATCCACAACAAGCAGAAACTTAAAATTGACCACCCCAACTCTAATAGGTTTCAAATAATCCAGGAATCATAAATTACGGTTGATTACCCCACTTCCGAGAACATAGCCGCCGCTGACCTTCTTGTCGCAATGGATAGCTTTTATGAAGTTATCACCAATTCTACAACCAGATTTCTCCAAATGCTCCATTAAGAACTTCACCATCGGAGCTGCAAGAAAATGCATACAATCAGCATCATTCAAGTATGCCTCGATCTTAACCTGGGTTGCGTCAGCTATATGAATTAAGCAAATCCATTTTATTCAAGTTCATTTATTTCAACAGCAAATGAGTTTATCTTATGAAGCTTTTGCTTTTATAACAATCGATTAGCTTGCAATATGTGTCATCCCATAAGCTGTCGCAATTTATCTTTTGAGTTAACTTAAACTAGTAAAGTAATTGTAAAACCAAAACCTAAGAATTAAAATAGAATGGATATTAATAAATGAATGTGAAGTTACAACCCTATCAAGAAACTATTAGAGAAAGAGATATGGAAATGTGAAGAACATACTTCTAAGACTTCTTTGGATCATGTCTTGGCATTTCTCCACCGTACTTCCATTGTCGACGGAGGATGACTTCACCATTTGGCTGTTCGAGTTTGCTGGCTTCTCTCTGCAGAGGAGGCGATAACAGGTTACACTTTACAGGACAAGCAAACACCCTTTTTTCAGTGTCACAATTATTCAAAGGAAAATTCTCATTTTTATATGTCTCTCTCACGTCACTAGCTGTGCAATGAGCAGAGCTGTTCTAGCTTAATGTCACACTCATCATCAAATTGCTATCAATCTTGAACTAATACACTTCTCATTTCTGCTACATTTCCGTTCCTTCGATTCCTTTCATCAATTTCTAGGCTAAATTTGGGAAGTCGATTTTTCTTGAATTAATTTGAGCTAAAACTCTATGGGGTGGTAGGAAATGGCAGGTTGTTCATCAGGCATCAGGTTATCTCAGTGTACAACTCTTACCATGAGGTCCATTACAGACTCCAACTTTATATTTGTTAAGCAGCAAAATTTTGTGGGTATGAGCAACATCGGTTATTCGGTCTGTCAGAACAACTACAAGTCAAGATTTTTTATCAAGAGTTCATTAGATCCAGAGGGTAATTCAACATCTATATTAAAGTAGGCAACTTCCCAAGGAGAACAATATTTTGTAGGTAATGATGTTCGTCTTCTTGATGCTGATAATGGGAAGGCGATTTAGCTGGCGGGAATGGTGTAAATGGAAATATCCTAGTGGTGGTGGGGAAGGCAGTGGCAGCGATGGAGATGGTGATAATGAAGAAAAGGAATTTGGGCTCTATGCCATACTACTTTAAGCATTTTACCACTCACATACAACTCCAAGAAGTGCTAGCAAATGAGCATACTTCAATAAGGATAAAGAAAAAGGAGGTTACTTGACTTATTCATAGATTCTGGAGTATTGCTATTGCTGGAAGAATTCCTAGCCTCAATATCTGCCACTCCTTTTTTTGTTTAAGGAGAAGAGTCAAATATACTCCATATCATTGAAAATAATTTAAATATACCTCTCGTTATACTTTCGATCCAAATATACCCTTTTCATTATAACTACAAATATACGATAGATGAGAAACTATAAAAAATGATAAAACTACAAAAAAATAAAATAGAAACTTATTAAGCTAAAAGAGAATGACAATTTCACCATCTAATAAAGCTATCAAATGTAAATCATGATATAAAGGAGCAACAAAAAAATTATGGGTGAATTACTTGATTTTGCGCTTGCTACTTGTCTTTTTCCGTCAAGATTAAGGACAAATTTGTGGGAAAGTATAATGGAAGGGGTAAATTTGGACTGAAAATATAACGGAAGGGATATACTTACCAATACTATAACGAGGGGTATATTTAAATTATTTTTGATAGTACAGAGGAATATTTGGACTGAAAGTATAACTGAAGAGACATATTTTGACCAAAAGTATAATGAGGGATATACTAACCCTTCTTCCTTTTGTTTATTATCTTTCCTAGTTGTAGAGTTCATATAGATCTCACTCAACACGTATTTGTCCAACTACATACTACAAAACGCGATTTAAGGGGCAAAAGCAAATGCAAAACAATCATTCTCTCGTTCACCATCAAGAAATAATACAAAGTAATAATAATAGATTGAGAAAAAGTCAAAAAGAGGTAGAACACTGAAAATTCTTAGCTATGTATTCCTTTAAATTATTGAAAAAGAAAGTTGAAAGGAAAACCGAAGCAAATCTCTGAATTTATGGGACACTTGCTCCACAAGAATTCTTTATGGGTTGTGGGGCACTGGCTTTCAGAGGAAAAAACAGACAAGTTCCCTAAACCAAGTTCTAAGCAGTGCTATTAAAAGAAAAAATAGTTTGTCGGGGCTTTAATGAGAAAAGGCGCAAAGGGAGAAAAAAATCAATACATATAACATATTTTGTGTCTCGCTTTAGGACTTAAATCTGCCTTTGACTACACTGTATGAATCTTCAAATCTGTTGTCTGAAAATATCATTTTGTATAAAGAAACAATGATTTGACAAAAACTAGGATTTCAGGGAGGATAAAAGTTACTCCCTCCATTTCGATTTATTTATCCAACTTTCTTTTTTAGTCCATTATAAAAAGAATAACTCTTTCCTTTTTTTTTTTGGCAATTCTGGCATGTTTAAGACCACAAAACTAAACAATATTTTTGCACATTCTACATCTCTTTAATTTAAGCACAAGATTCAAAAGTTCCTTTATTTACTTAAACTCCGTGCCAAGTTAAAGAGGACAAATAAATTGAAATGAAGGGAGTACTACATTGCAGGTTTATCTCATGAATGTCTCACCCTTTTCTATTGAAGCATAACAGATAACTATTCCTTTTTTCTTTCAGATGTAATACTACAGCTTTTTGATGTTAAATAATCTAATTATGTTCTTATTAGTTATAAAGAAAGAAATAACAAAGGAAAAGAAAGAGTAGCATGAATTCAATTATCAAATAATTATACCAAACAAAAAGGAAAACCCACATCTCAAAATCCAAAAATAGCCTCTCTTTTTTCTTCTAGAGAGGAAAAATCACAATCTCAAAGATGAGCAATGGCATGAAAGAGTAAAAACGAGACTGTTAAGTCACTGGAGAAGTTCTTTTGATCCTATGTTGCGCGGGTGCTTCGTTTTCTCGACACCACACTGGTGTGAGTGCTGGTGCGAGTTAACTCACTGATTGACTTTATCTAACTAATACATTATCATATTAGGGATCCACTTTGTTAGATCATTTGTTTTCTTATCAATACAAGCTTTGAACTATCGAAAGACTTGAACTGTAAGTATATGTTTGACAAATTACTGATTGACATTACCTGACTAACTTATCGATAACAAGATATATCCACTATACATAACATTTCAACTTAAAAAACCTAAATGAGACTTCGCATGGGTCAATATGAGCTACAGATTTATCATGTTTTCATTGGCTTACTCCATCACCTCTATGCTGCAGTATGTTAGAGAAATATAGGAAGGCATGGCAAATTCCGTCACCTCTATGCCGCACTATGTTAGAGAAATATAGGAAGGCGTCAATTTATCGGTTTGAATCATTTGAGGGAAATGTGCCATATGAAGAAAAAGGATTGAGTACTTCAAATGGGACAACAAAAAAAATTTGCCATAATTTTGGGAAGTATAGCATTACTCACAAGCAGGATATGACAAGGGAAACTCACAAACAAGCTATGACAACGGAAAATTAAGAATATGCAGAAAACGAAGACAATTGTGAGTCCCCTCTTCACATATAACTTATCTTTTTTATATATATTTTTCTAAACCAGACATCAATTGACTGAGTCTTCATTTCAAGAGTAAGAATCTAATTGCATGAATATCAGGTGCAGCCCAAAAACAATATCTCCAAAGAAATTTATCCACCTATAGTTTAGTTTTACAATAACTACTTTACACCTGAAACTTATCGAGGACATGACCCTTAATAGAAAGACATGGAGATTGAGAATTAGAGTAGAAGTAAGTCGTCCAATGTTATCTAATTTTCCTTTAAAGTAATTTTACTACTACTCTCCTATTATCTTATTTGTCGATTGTAGTTGTTATTTTGTTATTTTCTTGCTTCAGTTATTTTCTTTTCTAAATGTTATTTCAGCCTGTTTTATCTGAGGTGGCAGGACCGAAGTGGTAAATCATTACCTAATTCCTTTTGTTGATACCTGAGATGGACGTTTTTTTCCCTGGCTTCCTTTTGTCCTCGTAAGCCCAGATAACTTTTGCGAAACGGAATGAGCGGGATTTCACCTCGTCGAGTTTTTCTGTCGTTTCAATTCATTCCCGCTCTTACTTTACACGTCATAATCTCTCGATGAATGCGTCATTTTTGGTACTTTTATACCCGAAAAATACGCGATATTCACTATACCGTCGCTTTATATTCCCCCCATCAATTATCTATTTCCCTATTTATTTGCCATAATTGGGCATATTGAAATTATAACTTTAGGTTGTATCTTCCAATACTGATCCTTTTCCTTCATTCTAGTTTTTCCTTACAGCTTTCATTCTTCACACCCTTTTTACCTCCATCTCTTCTAGAGCTTTTCTGCCCTATCCCCACTTCTTAGTTATCAAAAATCAGTGAGTATGTCTTCCTCTCACCCTTCTTCTTTTGATATGTACGAGACAGAGGTTTATCGTGTAGGCAACGATGACCCTTACCTTTAGGTCTTGGTCATGCTTCAACATGTTTTTGATGACTGATTTGTTGGTCCAAAAGGTCTGTAGTAGTCTATCTGTGGGCATTTTATTGCCTTTTTTAAGAAAATGTTATTTTCCTTCCAACTTTAAATTCTGATAGGGCTTGTCTACCCCCGTAGGGTATTGCTCCATGTATTATGAATACATTGTAGCGAGTACATTGTCAATTTCTATCCAATCAGTTCCCTTAAAAATAGGTGTTCCATTCGGATCTCGCTTGACCCTCTCTACTAAAATCTCTAAAGAGTATTTTCAGTATCTTCAGGCCAGTCCATAGCCTCCCCATGATTACTGTGTCCACCCATCTATATAAACCCCAATTGAGATATCTAAAGCAACAGAAACATGGGACCTAAAACAGATCCTATAGGATTATTCATATATATATTATATTAAAAGGCATACAAACAACAGGTAACAGTCATCCAAACAACAGGTAACAGCTATACAAACAACAGGTAACAGTCATCCAAACAACAGGTAACCGCCATCAAAACAAGCTATTAACAATAGGCAAAAACCATCTAAGCAAACTTTTAACTGAATTTAATGATACGATTAAGTAACAATCAAAACAACCATCCAAACAATAGGTAACAGTCATCCAAACAACAGGTAACATCCATCCAAACAAGCTATTAACAATAGGCAAAATCCATCCAAACGAACTATTAACTGAATTTAATGATATGATTAAGTAACAATCAAAACAGTCATCCAAACATCAGGTAACAGCCATCCAAACAAGCTATTAACAATAGGCAAAAACCTTCCAAACGAACTATTAACTGAATTTAATGATACGATTAAGTAACAATCAAAACAGCCATCCAAAAAACAGGTAACAACCATCCAAACAACAGGTAACAGCCACCCAAACAAGCTATTAACAATAGTCAAAAACCATCCAAACGAACTTTTAACTGAATTTAATGATACAATTAAGTAACAATCAAAACAGCCTTCCAAACAACAGGTAACAGCCATCCAAACAAAGCAGGTAGAGCATAAAAGGGTCAACTAGGTTTTGGTGTACCAAAACTAGGGAAGAATCCTGAAAAGTGGAATTAGAACTTGTCAAATTTGTTAGCCGATGACTATATGTACTTAGCATATCAAACCTACACAGCTAAACTTCCAGAAGAAAACTTCGAATGCAGAGCTTTGTTTACTGGGTTCTGTTAA
>JBDJHY010000106.1:8748737-8759432 GCA_039654485.1 Withania somnifera | reverse complement strand
TTGGGCACTATTAGTAGAAAAGGTAAAACTTTTCATATGAAAGAATTATTAGGAGTTTGACATATCTAAACTACTGTCTCAAAAAAGATTAAATTAGTTGGTTATATTATCAATTGATAAAGAAGTATAAAAGAAAACGAGGATAAAAAAATTATTACTTAAAACTTCGCATCTCAAAAGATTAGAAAATAAATTCTATACAAGAAAGATTAAATTTTTTTTAAAAAAATTTAAGACTTCCATTTGATTTAGACTTTAGGCCCCGAACAAGCTAGCTTGAACCGCCCTGACTTTTCTTAGTTTCATTTCATACTTCCGGGTCTAAGAAAATCTGATGATGCAGTTCTACGTGCAGTTCCTCGTATATTAAGGATTAACAAATTTTAATATTGTAGCAATGTGATACAATAAACCTAGGAATCCAACAGATTTTTGAGACAGTAAGTACCAAAAATAAACCATGCTAGGAGAAGAAGTGCAAAACCCAGTAATGCTACCAAGAAAGGCCACCCCACCATGAAAATGCCAAAGCATACGACTAGGATAAAAGGTGAAAATGATCTCAAAATTGAGATGTTGTCAATCCAATGTCCTTTGAACAATAAAAGAGCCCCAACATTGATCATGTTCCAATCCATTGATCTACCATAGCAGAATCTGTTCAGGCAATTAGCAAGAAACGAATAGCTGTTGCACGTGAATAAATTGTATGATTTGTGCTCAAAGTGACGAACACTTGATTGAATGGCGTCATCCCAAGTAAGGGCAGACCCAAACTCTGAGTGTTTATAGCCATTCTTGCATGTGTGTGCAGCAAGGTTTCGCGGAAAGCAGCACTGTCCAATAACACATGAATTCTTGTCAATACTTTGGCCTATTTCTTTATCTGAGGTAACTAAGCATAGAACTCAAGCATAGTGTTTCAGGTTGGAAGTGTCAGAAGTTATGCATGACATAATCAATATCCAGTATGTGAATACAAATACTAGGGGCGATGCATTAAAGGAGATGGGAGGAGAGGTTAATGAGTGGCATAATTCTACAACTAACAATTGAAAGGCTAAGAGCATGCCACAATATAAGTTGTACCTGTTTTCTGTCTAGTTGAAGGTATTTGGCCACAGAACCAAATGCAAAATCATCAACATTAATAAAGTTGGAACCAGAAAAGGCCACGGCAGAACCATCCTCTCTGCATATTCCTACATGTCCAATGAAAGGTGCCAACCATGAGACTACTGGTAGAGGAGTCCAAACTAAACAACAGGGGAATTTAGCATTCTCTGGATTTATCTCATCAAGAGGCCAAAATTCATGCTGAATGTCTTGGGCTGGTCTTAAGCTCTCCATTTTGTATGCAGGTTCCAAATCCATTAAAGAAAGTCGTCCTGATGGCATATGGCGTCATACAATTTTGCAGTCATGAAAAAAGGTTTCGGTGTAAAGAAAAGGAGAAACAAAAAACATTGGAAGCAGCTATACAGACAACATTAGGTGCCAATTGTATTATGTTATACAACTGCACTAATCAATCCGCAGATGTAGCACATGTTAGGAAAATAGTGGATATGCCCAAGATCCAATCTCACATGTTTGAATATATTATATATATATTATTCGATATAATTATATGGCACCTAATATTCTTTTATCATATTTATTGTCAAATTATTTGAGCAATAATTAATATGATAAGGTCTTGATTAAGTTCTGGGACTTGACATCATGATGGAGATCATGATAATGAGAGCATCCGTCTCTTATAATTTAATCTAAAATTGTTCTTGATCGTAGGATCACTAATTAGGATATTAGTGATCCTGTTATATCAATACATATGTGGTGGTCTTTATAAGATAAAAGATTAATTGATCTCATTAACTAAATCACATAGGTAGATGATGCATATGGATGTATGATCATTGAACAGACTCGCCGAATAATTCCTAATTGTTAAAATTACCATAAATTGAAACAAGGATAATAACTTGAAGAATGTGATGCAAAAGTTGCCTTTGACCTAAATTTATCATAGTAATTAACAAGTTATTTATTATGTGTTGATACCGGATACCCATATCCATACGGATATGGTGGAACGGATATTGGGTTTGATTAAATGCTTGAAGAATTAATGATTGATGCAAAATTAAATTTGTCAATTCTTGGTAATGAATTTTAAGCTCCGTTGATACCAAATGCTGGTATCTCAGGGAAATTTGGACAGAGTAAGATTAAGAGAAAAGGGGAGATTGAGGAAGAGAATAGAGTAGAAGAGAAGATTAGGAAATTGAAGGGAGAATTCAGATTGATAATCCAAGTTCATAACATGCCCATTACACTATATATATATATATATCTACTCAAACTGAAATGAAAGGAAATTGGAAATGAAAAACATGCAGTGAATGAATTATTTGAAATGTAACAATTGTAACTACTTTTCCCGCCAAAACTGAAGAAGGCCAAAACATGTGATCTTGTCCACCTCAGCTGCCAACTCAGCTCATACATGGCCATGACATGTCAATCCATCCATATGTATATCAACACCCCCGGCTAGAGAGCACCCTTGTCCCCAAGGGTGATTTCAGGAAATCTTTAAAGCAAATGCAAACTCCTATGTAGCAAAAGCAGAATCCAAACCAATCCATTTAACTAAACATTGAGCAACAACTTTGTTCCCTTTTTTAACCAAACATCTATCCAAAATGAGTTCAGGGGTGGGACAATGAGTACTGGCAAGATCAACAATAGGAGGGTGAATAATCTCAAAGGGGAGCTCATAACAGAATTTGAGTTGAGAAATATGGAAGGTAGGGTGGGTGAGGACTTCGGGAGGGAAAAGTAATTTGTAAGCCACAACACCAACTCTTTCAACGATGGGATAGGGGCCAAAATATTTAGAAGTCAATTTGTGGTAGGGAAAGTGAGATAATGAGGACTGTTTATAAGGATGGAGTTTAACAAACACCCAGTATCCTACCTTAAATTCCTTGTCTGATCTGTGAGCATTAGCCAGTATTCTATGATGAGCCCTAGACAAATGGAACTTAGCCAATTGTAAGTTAAAACCCCTGAGCAACATCGTATTCCCAATAGCATCATCAGTAGTGTCCCCTAAGATATAAGGCAAGTGCAGTGGAGGAGGGTACCCATATAAAAGCTCAAACGGAGAAGTTTTAATAGCTGAGTAAGGACTAGAATATACCACCATTCAGCTAGAGGCAGAAAGGTCACCCAGTCAGTTGGTAAGTCAATGCAGAAGCACATCAGATAAGTTTCTAAACACTTGTTCAACACCTCAGATTGCCATCAGTTTGAGAATGATAAGTTGTTGAGGTCTGTACTGTCACAACCCGAGCAGCCAAAAATTCCTTCCAAAAAACACTAACAAAAATAGGATTTATGTCACTTGTATTAGTAACTGGAAGCCCATGTAATTTGAAAACATTATCCAAAAATTTGGAACCAAAGACTGGGCGCTATAAGGATGAGACAAAGCAATAAAATAGCTAGATTTGGTCAATCTATCACTATGACCCATATAACAGACTTGCCCTTGGATTTAGGTAGCCCTTCAATAAAATTCATGTATGTATCAGTCCAAGGTATGGTTGGGATAGGTAAAGGCTGTATTAGGCCAGGGATAGCAGCTCATACTTATTCCTTTGACAAACAGAACTGTTGTGGAAGAAGACTATGATATCTTCTCTAATGCCCTTCCAGTAAAAAAATACCTTCCTTGTTGTGGCATCAATCCCAGAATGACCCCCAGTAGGAGTATAATGCCAAAAGGATAATATCTTCTGTCCGAGTGTGTTATCATTTCCCACCACCACCTTACCCTTTCTTATTAATTGATTATTCACCCAAGAGTAATGTTTCTGAAGGCTGCCTTGTTGCAAGGACGCTATGAGGGACTTGAGCGCAGGATCATTGTCCCCACTAATCCCAAGTTCATCCCAAAGATCAGACTGAACAGAAGAAACCAGTAATGACATTAGTTCAGCTCCTTGAACTCTGGACTGAGAGGTTGCAATACATTCTCCCTTCCTTTCTTATACTGTATTTCAAAATCAAAAGGTAAAAGTTTAGCTACCCATCTCATTTGAGAGTCAGTGTGGAGCTTTTGTTCTAACAGGTACTTGAGGGCTTTTTGATCAGTTTTCACAATGAAGTGTTGCCCATGAGGTAATGAGACCACTTGATGACAGCAAATACCAAGGCTAATAACTCTTTCTTATAAACTGAAAGGGCAGCATGTTTAGGGGCTAACCCCTTGCTAATGAAAGCAATAGGGTGATTAGAGCATCAGGACAGCACCTATGCCACCTCCACTGGCATCTGCTTCAACCACAAAAGGCAGAGTATAGTTAGGCAAAACCAATACAGGAGCTAGAGCTGTTTTCAAGGCAACAAAGGCTTCGGTGGCACCTTCAAACCATATAAACTTATCTTTCTTAAGCAATTTAGTCAGAGGCCTACTGATAAGACCATACCCCTTGACAAACTTCCTGTAATACCCAGCTAGGCCTAAAAAAACCTCAACTGCTTAGTGGTACTAGGAACTGGCCATTGTTGTACTGCAATGATCTTTTTTGGATCAGTAGATACCCCTTCAGCTGCAATGTAATGCCCGAGATATTCAACTTTAGAAACCCCAAACACAAACTTAGACCTTTTTGATAAGAGTTGATGTGTAAACATCAGATCAAAGGCCAACTTCAGGTGAGTAATATGCTCCTGTAACGTCAAGCTGTAAACCAAAATATCATCAAAAAATATCAGTACAAACTTCCTCAAATACTGCTGAGATAAGTGATTCATTAGTCCTTGAAATGTAGATGGTGCATTAGTGAGCCCAAAAGGCATTACTAAATATTCATTGTGCCTCGTGTGTGTCTTCAATACTTTCTTCTGAATATCATCAAGAAACATTCTAATCCGATGGTATCAAGACCTTAAATCCACCTTAGAAAATATAGTTGCACCTGCCAATTCATCCAATAAATCATCTATGATAGGAATAGGAAACTTATCCTTGATAGTACATTGATTGAGTTCCCGGTAATCTACACAAAGCCTCCATGATCCATCCTTCTTTCCTACTAAGACCACAGGTGAAGAGAAAGGACTGCGGCTATATTGAATCACTCCTTGTTGCAGCATGTATTTTACTAACTTCTCAATGATGTCTTTCTTCATAGCAGAGTATCTGTATGGTCTAACAACGTTGGACCCTGGTAATAAAGGGATCCTGTGATCAATTGTGGCCCTTTGAGAAGGTAGTGAGGTGGATCCCTAAAGAGCTATTGACATTGTTGCAGCAATTCCTTAAGGGCCTCAGGAATAACTTCTTCTGCAGGTAGATGCAATGAACTCAGTTGTCCAACTTCTAATTTCCTTTGCTCAGTAGTAATGACCTGTAAAATGAACAATTCGAGACCCTCCCTTTTTAATTTGTTGATTTTTTTGGTACTAACCAACCTACCGTCTTCAGATATGCCTTTAGGTAGATAATGCTTGTCTTTATAATCAAAGGCATGGTGAGTTT
Organism: Withania somnifera; assembly: GCA_039654485.1. Lineage (NCBI taxonomy): Eukaryota > Viridiplantae > Streptophyta > Magnoliopsida > Solanales > Solanaceae > Withania > Withania somnifera. The sequence continues at coordinate 8,753,875 of JBDJHY010000106.1, read as the reverse complement.
AGTATAGTCAGTGGTAACAGGGCCCAATGTTTTCATCCATAAAGCACTGAGACCAAGTCATACTTTCTCACAAGAAACATAATAAGATCAGAACAGCAAGTAGTGTCTTGCAACATCCATTGAGAATTCCTCACCACTCCAGAAGTAGCTTCAAGTGAATTGTTCCCCAGACTAACAAGCCCCACTAGAGTAGATTCCACCTTACAACCTAATTTCTTTACCATACCCACATCAGTGAAATTATGAGTGTTTTCCCCATCTACCTGTATTTGTAATGGTCTCTGACCATTGTACCCTAAGTCATGTATTGTCAGCAGTGTTATCAAAGGCGCGCTTAAGCCCTAAAGCGAGGCTCAAAACGCGTTGAGCACTTCGCCTCGTTTTATGTGCGCTTCACTATTGTCATCAAGTTTCTAAGGCATACTTTTCCTTGTCAATGAGTCTCTTTCAAATAGGCGAAACTAAACGGTTGATATTTCACTTTATTGTAATTGTTTTTTCAATTTCTTTGTTCATATATTTGTTATTAAAGCTTATAACTATTAGTATTGGACTAAACATAAATATTTGTAGTTATGCTCCCATTGCGCCTTTTCTCATTGACGTCACACTTTTATTTGCGCTTTAAGCACCAAGGGACCTTAGAGCTTTTTTGCGCTTTTAACTTTTGATAACACTGATTGTCTGAGCCCCTTGCAACCCATTCAAGGCACAAAATGAAATCATAGGAGTATCACCTTCCTTGATAGGCCAACTGGCAGCTGTTTGCTCAACTTCTGTTACTTCCTCAGTACTTTGAACATCTTTTTCCTCATCATATTCTAACTCCATGACGAATAATTGCTTAGGTAGGTTGCACTTATGACCTACTGTATACTTCTCATCACAGAAATAACATAACCCCTGAGCTCTTCTGGATTGCATTTCTGCTGGGGAAATAGGTTTTCTAGGTTTCCCATTCACATTAGGAGGTGGGGTAGGTAGTGCCAACCTAGAACCTTGGGGAATTGATGATAGAGCTCTCTTACTCACAGGTGCAATTGTGGTCTTCTAGCCTCTAGCATTAGCAATCAAGGTGTATCTAGCTAATCTTCAAGTTTTAGTAAGGGTTTGAGGTTCATGCATCATAACCATGTTAACCAACTCCTCCTTCAATCCACCCAGAAAACATGAAATAGCCTGCTCATGAGATAAATTACTCTGAGCGAGTAACCTGTCAAACTTGAACTGGAATTCCCTCACTGTCCCTGTTCGTCTCAGTTGTTTGAGCTCTAGCATAGGATCAGCTAACTCCATGCCAAATTTTTGTGATAATGCCCCTAAATATTCATCCCAATTAGGTAAAGGCATAGCCACTCTACATTTCAAATAAGCCTGATGACTGATGCCAAGCCAAGGCTTCATCCTCCAAATGCATAGCAGCCAATCTAAGTCTTTCATTCACAGGGGTCTCATCCATGGAGAAATATCGTTCTATTCGATACAACCAATTTTTCAAGATTTCACCATTGAATCGAGGAAAGAGTAAATTATGACTGTGTACATTACAATTAACTGGAGGAGCATGACCTGAAATTCCCTGACTGTTAGCATGAGCTGGTTCTATAGAATGAAAAACTGAAGCAGTCTCCTTGGATTTCTGATGCAAGGCCCAACCATCTACGGAATTTTTGAGAGCATTGATCACTTGAAGCTCAGCTTGTCTACGATCCATCCCATCTCGCAACTCCTAGTAACTAGTATCCATGACTGTGATCTGCTAAGTCCTCGAATTGTTCCTGCATCTGCATCTCAGCTGTGACTTCAGTAGGTTCGTGAGGTCTCATATAATGGGGTTGAGTGGCTTTGATACCAATTGATACCAAATGCTGGTATCTCAAGGAGATTTGGACAGAGTAAGATTAAGAGAAGAGGGGAGGTTGAAGAAGAGAATAAAGTAGAAGAGAAGATTAGGAAATTGAAGGGATAATTCAGATTGATAATCCAAGTTCATACATGAACATCACACTATTACACTGCTCTATATATATATGACTACTCATAGTGAAATGAAAGGAAATTGGAAATAAAAACATGCAGTGAATGAATTATTTGAAATAGGAGGCATCCGCCCCAGATAAACTACCCACCTCGCAGTGTCCCTCCTCCCCCCGAATGATCGGTGCGGCGGTTAGGCATCCAACGACGAAAGAGGTAACAACTGTAACTAACTTTCCAGGAAAAACCTAAGGAGGACAAAAACATGTGATTCTGTTCACCTCAGCTGCCAACTCAGTTCATACATGGCCATGCATGTCAATCCATCATATGTGTATCACTATGTTGCCATGTATTATAAACAACTATTCAAGACTTGGCCAGGGCAATTGAATGAAAGACGAAAAGAGTTTCTTAGGTCATTCAATAGTCAATTATATATCACATGGACACATAGTTGATCACCTATTGAGATTTGACAGTTAGATCATATCGTAGAGTGTTCTGGAGCTATAAGGACAAAAGAAAATACTACATTATTCTTCTACAAGTTCTTGAGAGTAAATTGTAAACTTCATACTATCCGGTCGTTAAGGAGTGTTGCTGGACGCCAACCTTTATTAGTATATTGATATGATCAATTTATTACAGCTTAGTTTGCACATATGGGTCACACACTAGCGAGTGTTTCTATCTTTGTCAGTGCATTAAGTGTTTGATAATTAAATTAGAGAATTTAATTATTCAAATAAATAAAATATTAGCCCAAATGAAATATTATTATATTATTTGCTAGCACCGAGAATATAATTAATATAATCAATAAATTGAAGTATTCTATTTAGGATAAAAATTAACTTATATCTCTTAAATATGCAGTCCCTACCTGAATTTTTTTCACAATTCTCATCAATTTGAATATGCATAAAATGGATTGTGATCTTCATGAGATGTTTAATATGTTAATTGACTATAAGAATCAATAAACATCTCATAAGATGAAAGGAACTGTCATGTTGATTGGCGAATCTTCTAAGTAAATGGATAAAAATAAATCTAAGAAGAAGCTTACTATGCCTAAGGGTGGTGTGACCAAGCCCAAAGGCAAAGAAGGCAAAGTAGACGAATCTGATGCTGAATGTTTCCATTGTAGGAAGAAAGGACATTGGAAGAGAAACTGCAAGGAGTATCTTGATATCCTAAAGGACAAGAAAAAATGTGAGACTTCAATGATAATTGTTTTCATGATTTCTTTAACTACTTTTTTTTTTTTATTGTCAGTATTAGATACTAACAATAGTTATACATCTGCAATATATTGCAGGAGTTCAAGATAAATAGAAGGTTGAAGAAAGAAGTTAATTTACAAGTTGCAAGCAAAGCAAAGTTGCAGCGTTAGTTACAGAATTAATTTCTTTAATAAAGCCTATGGGCAAAGTATTGATGTTGGAAGATTGTTGTTATGTATTTAATTTTGTTTCGAACATATTTTTAGTCTCATGTTAGACAAGCAAGGCTGTTGCATTACTTTTAAAAATAGCGTATTCTCTATTTTTCATGGTGATGAATCATATGTGAATGGTTTTATCTAACATGATATTTAAGTCTTACCTAATGTGGACGCTAATTTGATCATGCATGTTTCAAGTCTTGAAAGAAAAAGTCATGATCAAGTGACATGTAAACCTTGGTATAGAAGAGATTCAGCAAGTTGTACAAGAAAAGTTAGCTTGAAAAATATGATTATGAATTATACTCAACTTGTAAATTTTATCTGAAAGCAAAATGACCAAATCTCCATTTATTATAATTGGAGATAAAGCTTCTAAATTATTTGGACTAATTCATATAAATGTTTGTAGATTCATGAGAATTCAAGCTAAAGATAGATATTCTTAATCTAACACCTTCATTAATGACAAATGAATTTGTGTATCTTATGAAACACAAATTTGAATCTCTTGAGATGTTCAATAAATTTCATAGTGAAGTTAAAAGATAAATTTGTAAAAGTATGAGGATACTAAAGTTTGATAGATGTGAAGAATATCTTATTGATGATTTATTAAATATATCAAAGAGAGCGAGATTCTCTCACGGTAAGATCCTTAATGAGAATCATTGATCTTCCAAAAAATTTATGGGAATATGCTTTAGAAGCAACAACATACTTACCGAATAGAATTCTCACTAAGACAGTCTTTGCAATACCGTATGAGATATGGAAGAAACATTGTCCAACATATGTTAAAAGATTGCAATCTAATAAATTTTACCCATGATTTGATAGGTGTAAATTCATAAGGTATCCCAAAGAGGTTATGAGATATGACTTCTGTCACCCCTCTAACCATAAAGTGTTTTATGGAGAGATTTAATGACCCTTTCCGATCATTTTTACACTATCACACTTTTCTTAATTCTTAGAGCTTTTTTGTAATAGTCCCACGTCATTTATGACATGTTGGGACCGGTGGTTCAGCTCCCGAGTCGGTCATTGGTTGTTATGTCTGTTTTTCTGTTTAAAAACTTTAATTTTTGATATCATTGACTTCCGTCGGCATTCTTTGAAAATGAACTCGAACTCAAAATCGATTTTCAATAGTTCTGTTAGCTCTGTAACGTATATTTTGGTCTAGACAGATTCTTGCTTTGTTTTTGGAAGCCTTTGTTGTGATTTTATCTGGTTTTCTGTGTTTTTGGTGTTTTGAAGTTCAAAAGTTTGACTTCGGTCAACTTTTGATGATCGAAGTCTCGAATTAGATTTTCGATTGCTTCATCAAATTCGAAATGTCGAGTTTGGGTTAGGTGAGTTGCTTGGTCAGATCTCGGGCTAGCCGCGCTCATTTTGAGTACTCGGTTGGAGTTTTAAAAATTTAAGCTGAGGATTGACTTTACTCTAACATTTTGCCAAAATGATCTCGAATCAAAAAATTTAATCTGCGCCATTTGAGTCTGGAATGTTGTTCCCGTGCAGGTAACATATTTGGTTTGTGTTCATCGGATTCCGAACACATCCGGAGCACTCTTTTTGTTGTACAATTTTGGCTGGTTTTTCTGTCAGCTCTTTTGCTAGTGCAACCATGCAAGCCTCTTCGCGATCTGATAAAGATGCACGCGATCGCGATGTTCATCATACGATAGCATAGTCTAGTTGTCCC
>JBDJHY010000106.1:8704788-8730453 GCA_039654485.1 Withania somnifera | reverse complement strand
CTATGAACTTCATCTTTATTTCTTTATTTATTAGATATTTTTCTCCTTTTTCGTTTTTTCACTTCTTTACTGCTATTACTTAAAAGATTATTAATAAATTTTCATAAAATCCAATTAATCATGCAATAAAATGCAGTAAAGCCTAATTAAATCTGATTTCAACCCATGTTGGAGCATGCCTTTATTACAAATTTAATTTGTTACAAGTTTGTACTTAATTATAATGTGAATTTTAACTGTAATATTATCATCAATGGTATATCAAATTTGATTACTCTTTTCCTTTGTTTCAAGTTTATATGCAGTTATAATGTGAATTTAAATATAGTATATTTTATTTTTATAATGTTAATGCGCTATTCTTATTTTTTACGAATACCCTGACTAAAGGTATGGGGTTCGAGACAAAGAAAGATCAAAACATCATATCAATTGTTTAGCGTGAATTTAATTATAATAAATTTATTTTTTCTCGGGTAAATGACCTAATCTAAATTGTAGGATAACTGTATTAATTTCATATTATATTTTGATAATTCTTCCATTGAGTCAAAGATGAATACCATTTTCTACTCTATTACGATCAAAAATTCGGATCATGAAAGCATCTACAACTCACCCGTAGACAAGCATATCCCTACAGCCCGGAGCCACTTTCATGGGCCATATATGCTCACAAACAACAAACAGATAATAAGTAAGTGAAGAAGCTAGCAACAAAAGGCAGAAATAAATATATACAACTCGAATCCCAAAACCTAGTATCAATGGCATACGGAGCTACTAACAGAGTATAAAGTAATACTACACAAGGTCTGCCATGAAACAAAATAAAGCAGGCTACAACAGCGTGGAAGCTATGATCACCTCGAACGTCAAAACTCATCGTAGTCTGCACATATCAACAAGTCTACCCAGCGTGAATACGTCATCTCTGATAACCACTACCGGTATATGCACCACGAAAACAGTATAAAAGTGGAGTATAAGTACAAAAACACCGGTACCCAGAAGACATCAAAGGCCGATCGGCCTAAAGTAAAATACCCGAATAAATAAATGGCGAGTAAAGTATGACAGGTCAATAAGGAAAAATAAGCAATATAAGCTAACTATGCTGCTAGAAGTTGTAACAGCAACAAATGCTAACTAATAATAACTGAAAGGAAAGTACAGAGTCTAAGCAAGTAAGTGTATGCACGGTTGTCGTAAAGGAGTATCTAACTATTACCTAATACAGAAAATGATCCAGAAAAGTGTGTCTGAACTTTAACTGAGTATACTAGTATCAAAATGACAGTCGAAGTTAAATGCAAGTAATAAAGCGTGAATGGCCCCCCATAAGATCACTGAGTAGAAACAAAAAATAAGCACACAAAAATCTACCTAACGCCCTATCCCACCGGTAGGCACAAATTACACAAACAAGAACTCACCTTGACTTCCCCCTTAAGCCCGACAAGTACAATCAAAGTGAATAGAATGAATGCACCTGGATGAGAAAGGTAAACTAGAACGTAGTCATATCGAACCAGGAGGCCGCGCCACATAACCAACAGGAGGGTCTGCACCTCCTAGTCAATAGTAAGAATCACGCCCTAGAGGTCCGCCCCTCAATATTCAACAGTGGAGGGCGTGCCCCAGGAGGGCCACACCTCAATATCAACAGTAGGGACCGCGCACCTTAATGCCCAAGACATAACCTCGTGACAGTCAAAACTTTATTTTAATTATATTCTAAAAATAGCATCATTTCACTAAGTAGTCGTGGCTTAAGTATACATATAAGTAAGGGAACCCATTTTCAATTATTAAGCCAAGAAAACCTTTTAGTTTTAGTTAAACCCGATAACAGCTTCTACCCAAGCCCTGGGACCGCGCTTTTGATTAATCTACCAGATCTCAATATCTAAAATGCATGAACGCAACACAACAATAATAACAGTAAAAATAAAGGAACATACATCACACTTGAATCGGCTAATTTTAAGGGATTGGAATTCTTTTCAGCGGACTTATAAGGATTTTTAATAACTTTGATTTCACACGCACGAGACATTGCAATTATTAAACTCAAACAAAGGAAATATTTCAAAATTAATAATTCTACACAAGGTTTTGTAATTGACATATCTCAAATGAGAATATCATAAATTATTTAACTCAAGCAAGTAAAAAGAAGGTGAAACTTTATTGAGGCTACCAACTAAGAACTCATCTCACTCGCCAAGCCATATGATAGACAAACACAGCCATTAGAGTCCAAGGCTGCCCGCGACAAGCCAAGAAATCCACATATAGTCCAACACCCTTTACATCCCTACACGGAACCCCTAGAAGCAAGTAAACAGGAGATAAATCAATAAAACAGGGCTTCCAACCTAATAACAATCCTACACAACTAGCCACAGCACACGAGTATTCTACAATAGACCAGTCTAAAGAAAAGTAAGGCTAGCCTACCTGGGCATTGAAGAACCTCAAAAAGCGTGCTAAAATTTCTGAAACACTGCGGAGACATCCAAAACAACTCAAAATTAGTAAAATAGAGGTCCATAGGGTCAAAGCAATATGAAGAATTTATATTGCATAAAGCAAATCGGGTTAGGTCCAAGACTAAAAATGAGCACGTGGGCCCTGCAGCCTGAAAAAATATTTTGAAATTACCAACGCGCAGAGCCTAGCTCAGAGAGCGCATGTACAAAATTGAGTTAAAATTAACAAACGGTGAGGAAGAATTCGAACTCATAAAGTAAGAAAATGTAAACATTTATACCTACTAAAAAGTTGTGGAATTAGCGAGAATTATTCGGAGAAAAAACAAAAAAAAAGTGATCAAAAACCCCCTACAAGCATCCCCTCATGCTCCCTCATATAAAAAACGCAATATCATAACTTATAGCTCTCAATAATGAAAGAATAAAGTTTGGAAAATGAAGGAGGAGCCAACATTCAAAGCTGGTCGTAGGGGCAACCACGGGGACGTTAGGGCGAGCCTGCCACAGCGCAAGAAGTTCCGCAGGAGAGACCCTGGCCTCTAGGTCCTGGGCACACAGGGGCAAGGAAAAGGGCATCGGGATGACGTTGCTGGGGCAAAGGAATGATCGCATGAGCGGCCACTTGTCCTCAGGGCAACCCTCGTTGGGGCTACCCCTATCCGCTGGGACGGCGTCGCAATGGCGAACCCTCTAGATGCTGGGGCGACATCACCAGGGTGACCAAACCCCTCACGTGGTGGTCTATGCCTGCAACTCCCAATGGCTAAAAGGAATTACTTTGAGGGGCTTAGAACGAGCATTCCAAGCCCATTTTCAAGAAACGAAATATGCTAATAGCGAGGAAATGACATTTCGGATCTAGTTAAATCTTAGAAACGACCAACCGAAATCGTTTAAAATAAAAGACTCCTGGAACCACAAAGAGTCAATATCTCAACTCTCCACAACCACACTTAAAACGAGTTTAGACACCTTCGGAAGCGCACCAATGACTTAAATAGTTCAAAATCACCATTTCGGAGCTGATGGAAGCTTCATAATTTCGACCCGACACTCCGATCACCAAAATCCCACCCAGGCTCCAAAATAAACTTTGGTTGAACTGAATTTCCACAAAACGGCTCAACTCAAAACGAAAACTCCGAGACAAGAATAAGGAGGGTGATTTTAAAAATTTCAATGATATAATTAGAGATGAAATGAGAACTGAATTAGTTGCTCAATGAAAGATGGGTTATCGTACAAACAAGAGTCTTCCAGTTCTTACGAAAGCTCTTTCTTACCAGTCAATCAAGTAGTACAAGAACTCTATCTTATCTTATAGCCTGGCGCGGCGGGTCGCTTTTTAAATGTTTGTTGTAGATAGAAGAAAGTATTAAATAGATAAGGAGTAGATGAGGGAGTGAGTCCTCACTGACCTGAGCGATTTCGATCACCTAGCAGTTTATTTGGTAGGTAACATCGCCAAAGCGTATCATCAGATTTGACTACAAAGGAAGGAACTCGAAGTGAAAGGGCGAAGCTGAGACGGGAGAAAAAGCGTAATTCCCCAGTGTCATAGGTTACCTTTCTATCTTCCTCCCTCGTGACTTCAGAGAAAAAGTCAAAACAAGAAGGACAATTCTCTTCCACTCCTCTAGAGGTTGAGGATGAGGAAGGGGCTAGAAGTATTTTTTTGAAAAATTGGGTGTGCCAAACCGCCTGGATGGATAGATCTCGAAAAAATACGTGAAATAAAAAAAATCATCTAAAACGGACATTCAAACGCAAAGTTATGGCCGTTTGAAGTTTTACTGATTTACAATTACTTTTATCCCTTAACTTGGATATATATATGATATTTTAACGATATATTTATAAACTAACTAACGATATATACTAAAATATATACTATATACTAATGTTATATACTAAATATGCTATATATATATATATCATATATACACTATATATACAAGATATCACTATATATATATATATACTATATGTACTATATATACAAGATATAAACTATACATACGAGATTTATACTATATATACAAGATATATACTATATATAAAAAATTAATTTTTTTAAAAAAAATACTGGGCTGGTCCGGTTCGGGCCAAAATGGCCAAATCGGACCGGGTCCATAGGCCGGTCCGGTCTGGTACCGGTTTTCCCGTACAACTCTGACTGGCTGGCAGGCTTAATCCTATCGGCTCTTTCGTTTGACTTGACATGCCATATCATTTGACCAAGATAACTTCTTGGGATCAGCAACATGAGCTCAACATTTGTAGTCCAAATCAGTGGATTAACACAATAAAAAAATAGACTTTAATTAAGTTCAGATTTTTTAAACTCAAATAATTAATTTAATTATATTAGTTCACAATATTATTTGGACTAAAACATTTTGAATTTAATATAATTCAAATTTTGAACGAATTTAAATTTAATAAAATTTCATTATTCATAAATTGCCCTCGTTATCTTTATTGTGGTAACTCAGGACAATTACTCTTGCTACAACAACAACCATTAGACAAGAGTTAACTCCCCAAATTTCTTAGTATAATCTCAACTACCAGTTATAACCACAGGGTTAGTGCTAGTTAAACCTAGGCGTGTTCTAGTGTTTGCAACAAGTAAAATTCATTGATTATATAGAGATTATGTTCATATGCAAGAGTAGATGCAACAACCATATGTAAACTACAACCTTAATAAGGTCTCACCCATGGATCCCACAACCCTAGAGTTAGGGATTTAGCCACTCATTCATATTAACCTACAATAGTAAAACAATAAATCAGTGAATGTCATACCATAGAAATAAGCTCCCAATTGATTGCTGAATAATAATCAATGAACTCCATACTTGTGTTTTTGAGAGAATATATGAATCAAAACCCTAAAGTCAAAAGTCTTAAGTCTCAATTCAAAAAGCTCTCTTCAAACAACCTTAATTCTAGTATCTATAGAGTATGGGTTTAAGTGCAATATCAGAAACTTGAATTAGGTCGTTGCTCAGCCTTGGACGAAACAATGGATGAACCGTCTGGTGACAAAAGGACCGTTTGGTCTTCTGTCTGTCACCTCCACTATGTAGTGGACTTCCAATTAGGCGAAAGGACTGGGCGAATTGTCTTCCATCAGACAAACTGTCTGGTCTTTGGTCCTATCCAGTATCTGTTGGGCAATGGACTTCAGAAGAATTGTCTGTTAGTGGGTGAATCGCCCAACCATCATCTAACTTGGACTTCTTATTCAGTGCCATTTCTTTTGGATGATGGGTTTAGGCGAGCCGTCTGGTGATAGGCGAAATATCTAAGAATCTTGCAAAACTTGCTCTTTTTCCGTATAATTGCTCTAAACTTTCTCATATTGACTTAACCCTGTAAATACTCGTAAAACTCATTAAAACACACTGTTGTTACTCAAGAGCATGCTTTATTACTCGAGTTATAAGTGTAATATGTGTTGTAAAATACCATCACATCAACACCTTCAACCTAAAATATTTACTTATCCTTGAGCAACAACAAAACCTATACATATTAAGCACTTAAAACACCCTTAGTACATAGCTCATCTATGGACAATCAATCATTAGGCATCATGTTGCATTGGCTAACTGTATCTATTCACATTGAAAGACCTTTCACAAGGCTTGTGTCCCCTAGAACTACAACATTAACTTATTCACAATTGATCAAAGTATCAACTTGCTTTCACAATAAAAAAGTCCCACACACAATGAAATTTATTTACATAGGGACTGGGAAAGTATCATCTCGCACTCAGAAAGAAATCTAATTGTATACACACTAGCCACAGGCTTGCCCCTCAGTAGGTTGACCTGAATCACGTCAGGACTTTGTTTGGCTTATAATGTCAGTTTGAGTACTGTTAGAGCCTGATTCGCTAACTTAGTAACTGACTTAGTTTGTTCCGTAACCCTTCTTTTCCTTTTACTCTTCCATCATTTTTCTTTTTACAATCTTCTTTTCTTAGTACTTGACCTTGAGCCCCCTTAGTATACAACTTGAACTCCTCCTTTTTTTTATTTAGTATACTCTTTACACATAGTGTTATGAATATTGATGTATAGGTTTTTTTTTGTTTTTTTCATTTCTTTTCTTTTGTAAAAGACAACTTCATGGTAGCCACCATCAACTTAAATTCAAACTTAGGTTGAAGACACATTACTCACTACCGGATCAGGGCGAAGACAAACTAAGTATCATGTATTATTTTTTGGTGTTTTCTACCCAGCCACCCTAGACCTAGGTTACCATTCCTAAATCTAGGTTCACAATATCCAATAGAGAATTAGGGCCACAAAAATGACTTCTTATTTTTATTCTTCTTGTTTCTCGGGGGTAATTCAACAGTGGGTTTCAGAAACATGTTAAAGGGTTCAACTTGGAAACTCAAACTTATTTAGTGACTGTTTTAAGGCTTTAGTGACTTATCAAAGAAGGCCTAGGATCATCTTCATATCAGCCTACTTTCTACTTAGTTAAAATTTAAACCGGGCAAGTTCTAAATATTATATACAAAAAAAGATTATACAAACTTACTCTCCCACATTTGCAAGTAGACACTCATTTCAATATAAACTTGTTAAGAAAATAGTTTAGGGAATACAAAAACAATCAATAACACCCTTACTGTACATCTTAGAATGATTTACAATCAATACTCGCTAAAAGCTAGTAAAATATCTTAATATTGGAGTTTTCTTATATACATGGGTATTAATGTTTAATGAAATACATAAAAATAAATAGATAAAAGTACATCAGCATAAACCTAAAATGCCAGTTATCCTAGATAGCATGCCTGAAGAAAAAATTCTGGCAACAGAAATCCTCAGACGCACAACAAACAAATACAGTATACCCCTCTTACACAAAAATAGTGTATTTTCCCCAATGCACAACATATAAATTGCAAAAATACAAGAAAAGAAAGTGTACCTTAAATTTCCATGATTTGAGTTGCCTCTCAATAACACTTGATTTAATGTCACGACATGAAGATTTTCTTAATGCCCTCCGACTTTGTCCTTGTTAGGGATATGTACAGTATCACTGGGTATCATTCCAACCTTCTGCTGGTTTAACGATGTAGATAGTTGCCTCATTTGAAACTTGGTCGAGGTAGAGTTAGAGTCAACCATTTGATCAATATTTAAACTTTTATTAATTGATTGTAGGCTCTCGTCATACGACTCCACTTTAGTTAGCATTTTTCCCAAATCTCTTCTATTCTAGAGGTGTTCTCCTCCATCCCTCTCTGTCCCTGAGGCACATACACTCCGATCCTATTCTTATTGAACACCTCCCTGTTTATCCAACTACTCGGATCTCTATCCTGATAGTCTCTTTTGTCATTAAAATAGTCTCAATTGTAATTCTAATCTTGGGTTCCCTGTTGGAATCCCCTGGTTCTAGAGGTACTTGGCCTCCTCGTCTGAGTTAGAATCATTCCCGATGTATGGTCCTTTTTTATAGGACACTACAACTTTGACTTTGCCATAGACACTACCGAGCAGTTGTTTAGACATTAGATCAGTCGGTGTTTTTAGGTGGGCTATATCGTGGTTTCTTTCTTGTTTTCTTTGGTGTTGTTCCACCTACATATCATCATTCTTAAAACCACCAAATATTTTGGACTCTCTGGTGTGCCATCCTCTAGTGTTTCTTATTACCATGTCCAACTCTTAGGACAACTGAGAATAAGTGCGCGACGTGTATGACCCTTCATTAATTCTGTCCACAACTAAACTTGGAAGGAGTATTCAGAGAACAATAAAACATCTCTTTCAAATAGTTTTCTCTAGACCATATGCGGGAAATTACTTAATCTTTTTGTTAAAATATAGCCAGACTTCATGTACGGCTTCGTCAGGCTTATGATTGAAGTTAATTATCTCATCCCTCAATAGCAGCACCTTCAAATGTGAAAAGAACCTTTCTAGGAAAGCCTCTTTTAGCTCCTCTTAATTTTTTATGGAATCAGGAGGTAGATCATCGAGCCATATCGTAGCTTCTCCACTCAGTGATAGTGGAAAAAGCCTCAATCTGATAGCATTCTGGCTCACTCGGAGCAAGTTATAAGACTTGCAGAAGGTTGTGAAAACCTTTAATTGTAGATTTGGACCTTTAATGTCCTACAGTTGTATCATAGTGCTGGTGATGTTGAATTTGCTCTCTGGTGCTAGTAGGGGTAGAATGATTTCCCAGTAGCACCAGCCCTATCTAGGTTTGTTTCATCGTCATTCACATACAACTCGTTATGAATCACAGGTTGAGGTCTACGGGGAGCATCTGGATGATTTCTCCTCATTGTGCATCAACAGGGAACTGCTCAAGATCAGGTAGAGCTGTATTTTTTTGGCTTATACATTCTTGAGAATGTTCTAGATATTTCTAGATCAAATGGAAATAGAGATGCTCCCAAACTCTGAATACTTTGCATGCAGTACCTGCTTTCTGGAGCAGACAAAAATAACATGACAAGTGAATACTAAAAATAAATTAAATAGCAGTCACTATGTTTGACTTCACCGATAGCCTTATTCTCGTGCAACGACGCCTAAATTTGATAACACTCAAATTACACCTCTCACTTATGTATTAGAAATCATTGGTCAAATATAGAACCCAACTAGGTTGGAGTCGATCCCACAGGGAATATGGTACCAAATATACGCCCAGTAGAAGTAGCTAATCAGTTAGTGTTTCTTTCTAGCAATAAACATAAAGTTAAAAGGGGGATTATATATATAAAAGTATTCTTTGCTATTGCTTTTGATTATAGAATAATTCCAGTGTTCTGTTAATCTAGGTTTATGTCCACTAGGGTTCAACAAACCTTTGGATTGTAATTTTGTACGATTGAGCAATCTTTACTAAACATACAATTATGTATAGAGCCAACACTATTTATCTAAGTGTTTTTCAACCTTTAATCCTAGATATATCTCTTTTACACCGGGTTAGGGTTGTGAAGGAGTGCGTTGTCCTTATCATGGTAACTCAAGATAATTATTCTTGTTACAACAACAACCATTAGACAAGAGTTAACGCTTGAATTTCTTAGCATAATCTCAACTACCAATTTTAGCCATAGGGTTAGTGCTAGTTAAACCTTGGCCTGTTCTAGTGTTTGTAACCACTAAAATTCATTGATTACATGGAGATTATGTTCATACGCTGGAGTATATGCAATAATCATATGTAAACTACAACCCTAATGAAGTTTCACCCATGGATCCTACAACCCTAAAGTTAGAGATTTAGTCATTCATTGATATTAACATACAACAATAAAATGATAAATCAGTGAATATCATACCATAGGAATAAGCTTCCAATTAATTGTAGAATAATGATCAATGAACTCCATACTTGTGTTTTTGAGAAAATATATATATATATATATATATATATCAAAACCCTAAGGTCAACAATCGCTGATAAGAATAATGATTCTAATGATGATCATAAAAGTCCCTTCTCCAACTAACCTAATTCTGGTATTTATAGAGCATGGTTTAAGTGCAGTATCAGAAACTTGGATTAGGTCATCACTCAGCATTAGACAGAACCCTGGATAAATCATTTGGTAATAGACAAACCGTTTGATCTTCCATCTGTCACCTCCACTATGCAGTGAAGTTTCAGTCAGGAGAAAGAACTTAGGTAATCCTTCCGTCTGATCTTCCATCTATCACAGACAAAACGTCTCTTGGGTTGTCTGGTCATTAGACCTATCTAGTGCTATATATGTTGGGCGATGGATTTCAGACGAACCATCTGTCAGTGGGTGAATCACCCAATCCATTATCTGACTTGTCCCTCTTATCAAGTGCCTTTCATTTTGGGTGAGGGTTTGGAAAAACCATCCAGTGACAGGCAAAACGTCCAAGAATCTTACAAAACTTGCCCTTTGTTCAATTGCTCCAAACTTCCTCATATTGACTAAACCCTGTAAATACTCATAAAATGAATTAAAACACACTGTTGTTACTTAACAACATGCTTTATTTCCCATTAGTTTAAGTGCAATACATGCCTAAAATACTGTCATATCAACACCCTCAACCTAAAACATTTACTTGTTCTCAAGCAACAACAAATCCAATACATATTATAACACTTAAAACACCCATAGTACGTAACTCATCTCCACACAATCAATCATTACGCATCATATTGCATTGGGTAATTGTATCTACTCACACACTGTAACTTTTCCAATTAAAATACAGAAAGACCTTTCACAAGGCTTGTGCCCCCTAGAACTATAGCATTAACTTATTCACTACTGATCAAAGGATCAACTTGCTCTCACTATAAAGTAAGTCCCACACATAAAGAGATTTATTTACATTGGTACTGAGAAAGTATCATCTCACACTCAAAAAAAAATTTAATTGTATACACAATAGCCATAGGCTTGCCCTTTTCAATTGCAATCAGTTTTCAGTAGGTTGACCTAAATCATGTCAGGAATTTGTTTGCCTTGTAATGTCGATTTGAGTGCTGGTAAGGTATGATTTCGGAACTTAGTGACTGTCTTATTTTGTTCTGTTACCCTCCTTTTTCTCTTTCATAATTTTCCTTTTTACAATTATCTTTTCTTAGTACTTGTCCTCGAGCCCCTTTATTATACAACTTGAACTCCTTTTTTTGTATACTCTTTACATATAGTGTTATGCGTATTGATGTAGGTATTTTTCTTTTCTTTTCTTTTGTAAGAGACGGCTTTGTGGTAGCTACCATCAACCTAAATTCAAACTTAGGTTGAAGACACATTACTCACTACTGTATGAGGGCCAAGACAGAATAATTGCCAAGTATTATTTCACAGTGTTTTCTACCCAAACACCCTAGACCTAGGTTACAATACCTAAATCTAGGTTCACAATATCCAATACAGAATCAGGGCCACAACAACAAGGGTTTCAGAAATATGTTAAAAGCTTCAACTTGGAAACTCAACACTTATTTGGTGACCCTTTTAAGGCTTTAGTGACTTATCAAAAAAGGTCGAGGATCATTTTCATATCATCCTACTTCCTACTTAGTTAAAATTTGAACCAGCAAGTTCTAGATATTATATACATAAATATTATACTAAATTACTCTCCCACACTTACAAGTAGACACTCATCTAAATATAAACTTTTTAAGAAAATTGTTTCGGGAAAATAAATACAATCAATAACAGCCTTATTTCTTAGAATGAAATATAATCAACACTCAATAGAAGCCAACAAATATCTTGATACTAAAATTTTCTTATACATATGGATATCAATGTTTAATTAAATATATCAAAATAAATAAATAAAAATAAATCATAATAAACCTAAAATGTCAATTCTCCTAGATAGCATGCCTGAGGAAAAAGATTTTGGCAACAAAAACCCTCAGACGCACAAAACAAATACATGGTACACCCCCTCCCATACAAAAATGGTGCATTATCCCTAATGCAAGACATATAAAGTGCAAAAATATAGGAAAATAAAGTGTACCATAAAATAATGGCCTATGCCACATCCTCTACCTCAGGAACAACCCCATATGGTTGTTCAGTATCTATGCTTGTTGCTGCTCTCTGTTCCTTATTAGTAGTCGGTGCCTTGCTGATATGCTTGGACTCCACGGGCGTGTTCTAGAAAATGCGCCTATATCTTATGCTCTCTTTCTTTCCTCATCGAGCATAAAACTCTCCTTGAATGCCCTCAGCGCCTCTTCCAAGTCTTCTACCTTATGTCGGCTACTCCTTTTCCTCTTCTTTTTCTTCTTCTTCTCAAATTCTTCTGGCTCATTACCCCCCTTCATCACTGCTTTTCCCTTTGACTGAATTTCATCTAAACTTAATAAATGGTCCTCATTATCAGACTTAATAAGAACCATTGGTGTTGGGGCCTTTGGATGGTGGCCCTGCTGCAGTGTTGTAAAATTGGCTCGTAGTTGCTCCATCTTTATTTGAAACATGGCCCATTTTGATGGGATCATAATTCAGAGAAGCTCATTCATGCGCTCCTCCATATTATTGATCCAAGATTGCATTATGTCGTATGTCCCTAAAGATGTCTTGATTTTTCAATCTATCAGCAGCTCAACTTCTACCGACGATACCTTAAGTTGAGTTTCTTTTTGTCTCACATGTTTGACAAGGCATGAAAAGTTTTTAAGGGTAAAATTGAATAGAGACGAAGGAGGAAGGTTTTCTGAGTGACTGGTGGATAGGCCCTATTTCCCAGATTCATTGAAACACCTTTTCATGGAAAGGACATGGGTTGTATTTGATTATTATGTGCCCATCTGATCATCTGACCCAGTTTGAACAGTAGACATAACCCCATATTTTTGTTTTTCACCTTAATTTTAGAAAGATCTTTCAACCTCTCTATACCGTAATTCTTTAGGGCATCAGTGCCCACATCAATACCTGGTAAGATTGATACTTTGGCCTCCTGGCATAATTCAGTGATTAGATAAGGATAAGACTAGGTCGTACCTTTGCGCGTTTGAAGCTCTTTGCCAATCAAGTGGCCAAAGTTTAGTTTATATTCCAAAACTAGGAAGGCCATCAACACCACATCCTCATCAGTCAATTTATCAGCTTGTCTTGGCTTAATCCTCATTCTAGCCATTGCCTACCAAAATATTGCAATTAACTCAAAGAAGCATTCTGGAGTGGCTGATGTGGGCTGCTTAACCATGTCATCTCTATGTCAGTCAACATCCCTGCATACCATTCCCTTTAAGTCTTTCTATTGGCATAGCAATATATATAATTTAGATTCTCTTCTGGAGCCGCATAGTCAAAGACCAAATAAAATCTGGTTTATTGTCTACTTGGAGATGTCGGCATTCACTTGTCGGACCATAACACTACCCAAGACCCCAATCTCCAAAGTTTTCTTAACCTTGGGAGTCACCCAAAAGAAATTTGTCCTTATAGTTGGCATAAAACTCGCAAACTACAGTCGATTAATATTTTCAAGAAGGTTTATTCATCCACCCCAGCTGGTAGGCTTGGAAGACCTCAGGATAGTCAGGCAGGTGATCCATCAGAATCTGTACCTCTTTTGTGATGCTTCTCCAATATTTCCCTTTGGCATTAGTGATCAAACCCTCAATAAAAATTATCATAACCAGGCGGCTTGTGTTGGGTTAGAACTTTTAGTACTGGTGCTGCTACTGATGTTTTGGATTTAAAAGAACCCCTTGACTCATCACTTGACTCCTTATCAGAAGATGATGTTGGTATAGGTGCAGGTCGAGAGGGCGTAGTGGGAGTAGGGGTCTGTCTAGTATGTTGTCTTGTCACCCTTTTTATTTAGGGTTATCATCTTAATCCCTGAGCCCTTAGGTAATACCACTTCTTTGTCCTGTACCTCTTTTTCGTGGGAGATTGGGTGCCATGTATACCTGGTTGGATATCAAACATTAGTATATAATTTGGTGAAACATTACAGGTAACAAAGTCAAAATAAATAGGTACAGATGGAGAGGGTAGGCGTTCCATCTGGTATAAGGATGGTTCATCCCCTCTATTAGCTATTTCTATACAACATAAGTCGGTACGTCTTAGTGTAGATGACTCATCTGAAGTATCGTCTGTTATCCCTAAAAGTCAATCTTTGACCCAGCATTCTTTTAAATAGGCAATGGGACTAGGCATTTCGTCTTTCAAGAGATGATTTTCCTAGTCCTCCGCAGCTCGTTACCCAACTGTACGATGTCAGTTTTCACTAACACTTTTCACTCCTCACCATTTCAACACTATTCAATCAAAAATTGCACTTCAATTTTCAACTTATCTAACCTAGACCCACCCTACACAATAATTTAATCCCACAGTTTATGCTATTATGATAAAAAAAACACGAATATTGGGTTACTCAAAATTCACCCATCAACTTAAGTTAATGAATAAACAATCAAAACTTTTAGTAATAGCAATTAAAATCTTACTAGTTCAACTTCAACAAAATCAATGCCAAATATCAACCCTAGATCATCAGTTTTTTATCCTAGCAAGGGATGATGAACAAGGTGCATAAATTCTGGGACTTTAGCATTGGGATTTATGATTGGAGGATATGGGTAGATGACTATGTTAGTGTGAAATGGATTTGTATATTTGAAAGAAGGAATATAAAGCGATTGAAACGGAAATGGGACAACCTGATCGTGGGTTTATACCCTAAATTGTGGGTCGAGTTGGATCCTTTTATTAAGAGGCCCAACCCATTTTTGTTAAAATAGACCAGGTACAATGGATCAGGCAGTTCATATCATAACAGACAAACCATATGGTCCTTCCATATGTGGCCCATCGATTTAGTGGTGTCCAGTGGGATGGTTAGACTAGGCATTTCGTCTTGGCTCAGATGATTCACCCAGTCTTCCTTCTGGTTGGTTTATCTATCCGTTAATGTCGTCACCCACTCTTTAACAAACTTGGCATTCTTAACTCGAAGACTAATCCTAAAACAATAAATAAACAATCAATAATTAACTAGAAATAAAAAGGAAAGAAAATAATGAGGGATAGAAATTTAGATTGCCTCCCAATAGTGCTTGATTTAACTTCGGGGCACGATGGTTTACTCAATGTCCTTAGATTCTTTCCTTGTTAGGGATATGCACATTATCACTGGGCAGCATTCCAATCTTTCACTGGTTTAATGCTATGGATAGCTGCCCATTTGAAACTCCAGAGGCTTGATCGAGGCCAAATGAGAGTCAGTCATCTGATCAATATTTGAAACTTTTGCATTGATCGATTGTAGGCTCTCATCATTCAAATACACTTTAGTTAGAATTTTTTCCAATATATCTTCTATTCTAGAGGTATTCGCCTCCCTCTTTGTCCCAGAGGCACATACAGTCCGCTCCTTTTCTTGTTGAACACCTCTTTATTTATCCAACCACTCGGATCTCTATCTTGATAGTATCTTTTTTTCATTGAAATAGTCTCAGTTGTAATTCCTACCTTAGGTTCCTTATTAGAACCCCCCCCTAGTTATAAAGGTACTTATCCTCCTTGTCTGAGTCAAAATCATTCCCGGCACATGGTCCTTTTTCATAGGATGCGACACCTTTGACTTTTCCTAAGCCACTACCCAGCAGTTATTTAGACATCAGATTAATCTATGTCTTTAAGTGGGCATATACTAGTCTCTTTATTCCTCTCTTTGGCATTGTTCTGCCGAAATACCATCATTCTTGACACCACTAGATACTAGACTCTTTGGTGTGCCATCCTCTAGTATTTCTCATTACTGTGTCCTACTCTTGGGACACATGAGCATAATTACGCTATATATAGGACCCTCCATTAATTCCTTCCACAACCAACTTTGAATGAGCATTCAGACCACAATAAAATGTCTCCTTCAAATAGTTTTCTCCCAATCCATGTGTGGGACATTGCTTAATCTTCTTATTAAACAGTAGCCAGACCTCATGTAAAGCTTCTTCAGGTTTCTTCCTGAAGTTGGTTATCTCATCCCTCAATAGCAGCATCATAGAGGGAGGAAAGAATCTTTCCAGGAAAGCCTCTTTCATCTCCCCCCAAATTTACAATAGAATCAGGAGGTAGATCATCAAGCCACATTATAGTTTCTCCACTCAGTGATAGTGGAAAAAGCCTCAGTATGATAGCAATCTGGCTCACTCCGAGTAAGTTATAATACTTGCAGATGGCTGTGAAATTCTTCAACTATAGATTTGGGTCCTCACCACCAACCCCACGGAATAGACCCATCATTGCCAGCAGTTGTATCATGGTGCTGGTGATGTTGAATTTTCTTCTTGGTACCAATAAGGGTAAAATGATTGCCCTAGTAGCACCGGTTCCATCAAGGTTTGTTTCATCATTGTCCATATAAACCTCATTAATCCTCATAGGTTGAGGTGTATGGGGTACATCTGGATGATTTCCTCCTAGTTGTGTATCAATAAGAAACTGCTCCAGAACAGGTAGAGCTACATTCTCCAGCCAATTCATTCTTGAGAATGTTCTTGATATTTTTTAATCAAATGGAAATAGAGGTACTCCAAAACTACGAGTACTTGGCATGAACTTCCTTCTCCCTACAGCAGGCAAAAACAACATGAAAATGTGAAAACTAGAAATAAAACCAACTAACAGACCCTATACTTGACTTCACCGATAGTCGTATTCCCCGAAAACTACGCCAAAATTTGATAACGCTCAAATTATACCTCCTAATTAAAGTATAAGTGATCACTGGTCAAACATAGAACCCAACAAGGTTGGGGTTGATCCCAAGGGGAATATGGTATCGGATGTATGCCCAGTAGCAGTAGTTCGTTAGTTAGTGTTTCTTCTAGCAATAAATATAAAGTAAAAAAGGGATTATGTATATGAAAGTATTCGTTGCTATTGTTTATGATGTATAGAATATTTCAAGTGTTTTGTTAATCTAGGTTTATATTCACCAAGATTCAACAAACTATTGGATTGTAATCTTGTACGGTTATGCAATCTTTCCTAAACGTAGAGTTACATATAAAGCCAGCACTATTCATCTAAGTGTTTTCACCCTTTAGTCCTAGATAAAAATTTTTTATACCGGATTAGAGATATGAAAGAGTATATTGTTCTTATCATGGTAACTCAAGACGATTACTCTTGCTATAGAAACAACCATTAAATGAGAGTTTAACGCCACAAATTTCTTAGCATGATCTCAACTACCAGTTTTAACCACATGGTTAGTTCTAGTTAAACCTAGCGGGTTGTAGTGTTTGCAAACACTAAAATTCGCTTATTACCTAGATATTGTGTTCATATGCTAGGGTAGATGCAACAACCATATGTGAATTACAACCCTAATGAAGTTTTACTCATGGATCCCACAGCCCTAAAGTTGGGGGTTTAGCCATTCATTGATATTAACATACAACAATAAAATGATAAATTAGTGAATATCATACCACAGAAATAAACTTCCAATTGATTATAGAATAATGATCGATGAACACCACACTTGTGGTTTTTAGATAATATATGTATCAAAACCCAAAGGTCAAGAATCTCTAATAAGAATAATGTTCTAATGATGATCATAAAAGTCCCTTCTCCAAACTACCCTAATTGTGGTATTTATAGAGCATGAGTGTAAGTGTAATATCAAAAACTTGAATTAGTTCATCGCTCAGCATTGGATAGAACCTTGGATGAATCATCTGGTGATAGATGGACCGTCTGGTCTTTCTTCTGTCACCTCCACTATGCAGTAAAGTTCTATTCAGGCGAAAGAACTTGGGTGAATCGTCTTGTGGCTGACGAAACATCTCTTGAGTCATCTGGTATTTGGACCTATCCAGTGATATATCTTTTATGCAACGGATTTTAGATGAATCTTCTGTTAATAGGTGAATCTCCCAATCCACTGTCTGACTTGGCGCTCTTATCCATTGCCTTTATTTTTGGGCGAAGGGCTTAGACGAGTCGTTTGGTGATAGGCGAAACATTCAACAATCTTGCAAAACTTACCCTTTTCTGTACAATGGCTCCAAACTTCCTCATATTGACTTAACCCTGCAAATACTCATAAAATACATTAAAACACATTGTTACTACTCAAGAACATGCTTTATTTCCTGAGTTTTAAGTGCAACATATAACGTAAAATACGGTCACATCAGTCGCTTAATGATGCATATTTTATGATGCATATTTAGATACCTAATATCATTAGTAGGCACATCATTAGTCAACCACTTCAAATTATCTCTATTCTCATTTAGAGGGTTTTTATTTTCAATATGAGATGTTTCTTTTCAGTTCTCAAGGCTTTATTAGATATTTAGGAGTAGTCAGTTCAGTTGTAATAGAATCATTTTGCAGTTGTTTTATCTTCAGATTAGTAATTTAGTTTCATTTCATTTATGATGAGATAGGTATTATTTCATATTATTCATAATTTTAGTTCTTGCTTGTTTACCTCACTATTTCAGTTATTTAGCAGTATGCTTTGACTAAGAGTTTTCTTGGGATCACCAGGTGACTTTGAGTACCGCTCTCGTCCAGGATGTAGGTTTGAGGTGCGACACAAGGCTTTAGTGACCTTATGGTTCGACTAACTATAGGATGTATGAGATAAAGAAGGAAAACCTATTTGACAAAATAGATATGTATCTTGCATTTGAATTCAGAAAATATACATAGCTGGCACTTGAGGAGGTCAATCTTAAGTGTTGGAAGCTACTTCTAAGGGACTCCCCCTCATCTAGTATTAATTTAAATTTTATAGATTTTTCATTGTATTTGTTTGCTGGGAGTTGTATCGATTTTCTCTGTAGCAGTGTATAAATTTACTATATTTTATTTGTTTTGATCCAACTGAATGGATAAAGAACGAATCCATACAATGTGATACATACTGAATGAATATAATGATACAAAGTGTATCAATATTTTATATTACAAGTTTATTTTAAGTAAACTATTACGATTTTTTTTAGAAAAATTATTTCTACTATTGGTAGTAGGGCACAAAGTAATGCTATTTCTAGATTTTCCTCATATAAGAACTAAGATCAGAGATTTTATTAAAAGTGTAGAAGTATGTATTTGGAGTTCTTCCTAATTGTGTGCATGTGTTGAGACTTGTGAATCTCCAAAGTTAATAGTTTGTACACATTAGAGTTATGGATAAAAAAACACATCCAAATCATTTCAATTTTTTTGAATTTCATACATAAATTATTGAGAGAGTAAGTTTTCTACTTAAACTATCACTCAATTGTTAGTAAAATGCATCCCGACTAATTTCTGGTGGTAAGTGCACTACACTCTATATATTGTTTAAAAATTCTTTCACGTAGCACTATACATGGAATAACAATTGCATCATGGAAAAGTTAAATAAAAAATTTTAGGTTAAAAGTAAAAATAATCATCGTATAAATAAATTTATTCTCCATTATAACATCCGACATCTTCTCCGCCTTCTTAGCCATGGTTTTGTCATAGTCGCGGCTTCGAAATCTCTGGGTTGGAAAGGGAGAGTTTAATGTGTGTTAAAAAAATCAATTGAATAATAAAATAAATTTTAAAAATAATGTATCATCTAGTAGAGGTTTTCTAAAAGTCAGATGGACGAAGATTTTATGGTCAAACGTGCCTAGAAACATTTATACAAAAATACTTAGTCTACTTCATCTAGTCTGTTTCACTAATCATTGAGCAGTAATTCAGATAGGAAACTCAATTCCAATATTTCAAGTATAGAGCTCAAAAAACTAAAATAATTTTTATGTGTTTTTGACTTTTGTGTCTAAATATTACACTTATATTCCAAGCACTTGACAAATAGCAAACAAGCATCTCTAATTACAAGTTAAAATGTTCCATTTACAAATTTCGAATCCCATGTGTAGTTCTCCAACAAGTAACAGAGTGATTAACACTTGGCATTTAGAATTGCTCAAATTTCATAAACAGACAAACTTAAATCCTGTAATTTACCTTTAAGTTGAAGTTAAAAAAATTACAAGAAATGTCTAAATTTTTGTGCGAGTGTCTTAGATACCATCTCATTGATTATGTGAATATCTGAGATACTCACTTATTTTTTTTAGTTTATTTTTGTGTATCTGAAAGCAATTTTAGTTCGACATATCTTGAAAATTATTAAGACGATGTGTATCTTTAAAAAGACTTATGTATCTCAAACGATACCTCAACTACCTGTGTATCTTTAAAATCAGGAGGCAAGTATCAAAGATACCCAAGTCTTCATTGTCTCAGGTATCAAAGATATATGCGTCAAGATACAGACAGAAACTATAATTTAGCAAACTTATGACATAAAAATGTAATTATAAATGAAACCTATGACATTTATATAAGTTGGGCTTTAGAATTAGCATCTACTTGTTTATAGGGACGAACTACATGGTCCAAGGAGGTTCAATTTGATTTCCTTTATCTGAAATTATGCTATACAAGGTTAAGCACAATTCATTTTAGGGTGTCTTCGATAAGGAGGGAAAATATTTTTCATGAAAAATATTTTTAGGGGGGTAGGGTGTGGGATGGTAAGTGTGGGGTCGTGGTAGCTAGAAGATGTAGAGGTAGGGTAAAAAAGAATTTGAATTTTTTTAAGAAACAAATGAAAAAAAAATGGGAGGTGAGAGGACTGGTAGGGTGTAGTGGTCGAGGTTGGGGATAAGGGCCCATAGGTGTGGAGATTTTAGGGGGTGAGGTGAGAAAAAATAAATAGTTTTAAAAAATTGACAGTGGAAGGGGGGAGGGGTTGAATTGGGGAGGGGTAAGTGTTGGGGTCAAGGGTAGGAGTAGGTAAGATTTTTTTTAAGGGGGTGGGCGCTGGTAGGTGGTGGGATAAGAAAAAAAATTCAAATTTTTTCTATTAATTTTAAAAAAATTGTTGGGTTTGGAGTGGGTGCCTCGGGGTAGAGAGGTGGGTGTCTGCTCGAAGATGGGTAAGATCTCTTTTAAAGGGGTGGATGATTCTAAAGATTGTATGAACATTTGTAGTTTGCTTTTCTTACTTTAATTAAGGAAGTTATTTTTCTCAATGTGAAATAAGTTATTTTCCTAGAGAAAACATTTTCTAAATTTTTTATCAAACGAACATGAGAAAATAATCTATATCGAGCACACCTTAATGTATAGGAACTGTCGAATCACATTAATATAAGATGACTCCAGAATTAGGCTGCAAGGTTTAAGTCCCAAGTGTGAAATTCTTGCAACATTTTTTTAAAAAATCCTTGATTCGCCACAGCTAGTTGTCAATTTGGTCACAAATCTAAGAGAAGAAATGTTACAAAAGCATTTAAACACTCAGAACCAAGCCAAAAAGAGCGGTTCACCCGCGTAATAGTGGGAGGGGCATTATAATAACCTTTTTAGCAACGAGTTGAATCCACAGCCATAAGCTCCTTGAGTAGGTGATTTTACGCCTAGCAACTAAGCCAAGCACTGTACTCACTATACAGGTATTACTATACACAAAACTGTCTTCACTATATAAGCACAATAAAGAGAATGCAGATGATAATGTAGGAAATTTTCCTCATTTACATTTATTCTTCTGTTGGTACAACCTGAAGAGACTGACTGTTTACAATTGCTTCCTTCGACGACATTCACAGAATTGAGACTTTCCGCCGCTGCTCCTTTTTAGAATCTCGACGGGAGTGCATTCATCAGCCTAAAAACTAACTAAAACTAAAAAGGATTTTATTTTCTTCTCTGATACAACGATCACTATGACATAATTTTCTAAATTGGTTGCGTTGAGTCCCCACTTCGAATGAACTAACAGCTTCCAATCCATGGTTTTCTTGTGTGCTTTGCATCTACAAGACTTTGCAATCAATTCTCAGTTGCTCTGGCTCTTTGAGCCCAGCAACAAGCTTCTATTATTATTACAACAATGCCTAACCTGTCAACCTTATTGCCGATTTTAACGAATTTCAAATCCCCGGACATTAAGACGTTGAAGACGCTTAATACGACTTATGATCTGCCCGAAAGGGGGGCGCACTTGGGGATTTCTGCAGAGAAGAAGGGCATTAGCCATTTAAACAAAGACACTCTTCTGGACATGAACACGTTTGAAAATCATTTACACATGAAATTATATCAAAATTCAATAGATACGTACTGATTCCAACAGTCGCTTATAATCTCTGCAACTATGGGATCAACATTTGCAGGAATATCAAGGCGTCTACCCTGAAAACCAACAGCTCCAACAACTTGCATTGAGTTCATTCCTGACCATGGCACTTTGAGAGTAGCTAACTCCCAGAGTATTACACCAAAACTATACACATCAGATCTGCAAAACAGATAAAGCAAACTCACTTAAGAAAATCCAAAACCAATAACCACAAGAAAGTCCAGCCTAAAGAAGGATACGAATAGAGAGTATACACACTTTTCATTAGATGGTTCATTCCTTAAAACTTCAGGTGCCATCCATTCAGCCTGCAATTGATGGAATGCAATTAGCAAATCTGAAGGTTTCAGATCTTATCTCTTTCGCAACCTATTTAGATCATAATCGTTGTTAGTTCGAGTTTTTGTTCTCAAGGGTAGAGGACAGTAGGAAAGAGGCCTGGAAAGATGTCATAAAAGTGAGGATGCAATCACCGTTCCAGCAGTTGACTTCGAAGAGAGAAATGTGTGGTGCTTCATGCGAGACATCCCAAAATCACAAACCTTCAAGTATGGAAGAAGACGGATTATTAGGGGACAAACAAAAGCTTACTTCTTACAAATTTTAGACTACTATATCAAGATTCAAGTCAGACGCACCTTAACAACCCAATTGTTATCAACCAGAAGATTTGGAGTCTTCAAATCTCGATGCACAATGATAGGGTTGCTTGTGTGCAAGTAATTCATTCCTTTGGCCTACAAGAAGTTGAGACATTAGAAAACAGGAAACTGAAGCTGACAACAAACTAGGGGATTCAGAATCAAATATATACCACATCAAGTGCCATCCGCATACGCTTTTTCTCCTCAATTTGGATAGTTGGACGATGTAGTAGTTTATATAAACTTCCCCTGCACCAAACTACAGCTATCAGATACGATTCAGAAGAGAACGAAATTGATAAATCACTCAATAAAAAATGTGATATACTATCAAGTATCCCAGCATCAATGGCAATAGAGCTAGGAGGCATTTCAGATGAAATAAGAGTTTCTTGCACATTTTGAACTGTATAACCATTTGCTCTTCCAAAGTGAAGAAATAACCAAGAGCATCATTTCACAAACCCATTACAAAGATTTGCGAGAACACAAAGGAAAAAAGGTACATTCCACAACTAAACCGACAACAATGCCCAGAATTTCTGTTAATACGACTGGCTTGAAAAATCCCATGAGCCAAGGTTAGAAAGCCAGGATTAAACATCTTAGAAATGAGCAAACTTTCAATTATAGTAGATGTGCATGTAGCAAAGAGTTCTCGACCTAGGCAGGAACTCAGTCAGTATAGAGAGATTTGGGGGACGAGTTACAGCTCCCATGAAGAGAACAACATTAGGATGTCTCAGCCTTAACATAATTTCAACCTGCAAAATGCAATGCACACGAAGAGTTCTTAAATTTCAGGAGTACTCATAGTACAAAGACATCATATCATTGTCTAATTACAACTTACTTCACATTTAAACTGTGCAAGGGCATCACTTGTTATATCCTGATTCATGAATTTCTTCGCAGCAACTTCCTGCAATGCAGTAAGATTCATTACATTCAATTATATTTACAGAAATATAGTTTTCGATAATTATAAAATCACAATAGTAAACATTCGAGACCACTTTCAAGACATTGGCACAAAGGTGCGGGATGCTAGTCAATTTCTTTCAGTATTTTGTCAATTCAAAGTAATGGATGTACAGTGAGTGACCAGCACATGTCAACTTTCTAGGACACCTCTAACTACTAAACAGAACAAAAATTTGACATGATCCAGAGAACGCAGAGACCTGAAAAAAATAAAAATCTCAGATAGGGCTAAAAAAAAAAAATATAGAAAGTGTACAGAAGCTATCTATATTTCTATTGGCATAAAAAATGGCAGTCCGGTGCATTAAAGCTCCCACTATGCGCAGGGTACGAGGAAGGGCCTGATCACAAGGGCCTATTGTACGCAGCCTTATCTTGAGGTTGTTTCCAAGGCTTGAACCCATGACTTCATGGCCATAAGGCAACAACTTTACCAGTTACTCAAAGTATATTTCTATTGGCATAAAAATCTCAAATAGGGTTAAAAGAATTTCAAAAAAGCCAAAAACCAAAATAAATGTACTAATATGACCAAAGCATATTCCCAACTTATTGGGTCACCTATATAAATCTGTTTTTTCCGTTGTGCCCTATGTTTTGCTAAGTCTGCATGAATTCCAAAGAAATTATAGGTTTTTTAGACAACTTCCTTCCACATGATTTTAGTTAATACATTCACTCACCGTGTGTGCAAGTAATTGGAGAGAATAACTTGTTTATTACTTAAAGATTACAATGATATAAATACATGGAGAGTAGAAGCTAACTATGACAAGTAAATATTCAATATACAGATTCTATAACACTCCCCCCTCAAGCTGGAGTATAGATATTGATCATGCCCAACTTGTTATAGAGGTAATCAACTCGAGTTCCATTCAACACTTTTGTGAACATATCAGCTAGTTGATCACCTATTTTCATGTAGTCAATGGAACTCAAGTTCTCCTGAATCTTCTCATGAATAAAATGACAATCATCTTTGATATGTTTGATTCTTTCTTGATACACTGGATTCAAGGAAATATGGAGCACAGCTTGATTGTCACATCCGAGTTTTGATAAAGTAGGATGCTTCCACCCAATTTCACTTAAAATATGATGTATCCATATTAAATCACGAGTAGACCGCAACATAGCTCTGTACTCATATTCTTCATTAGATCAAGATACAAAACTTTGCTTCTTGCTCCCCCATGATACTAGATTTCCTCCAATAAAGACACAATAGCATGTAGTAGATCTTCTATCAATTGATCCAGCCCAATCAATATATGCAAAACACTTAACACGAATATGATCGTGATTACTACACAATATGTCAAGTACAGGAGCTCCTTTTCAAGTAACACAGAATATGTTCTAAAGCTTCTAATGTTAGACTGTAGATGCGGACATGAACTAGCTAACACCTACTGGAAAAGCAATATCTAGACGAGTCACAGTAAGATTGTTTAATTTCCCAACTAATCTTTTATATCTCTCTCGATCAGCAAAAGGATCATCTTCTATCACAAGATGCTTATTGGGAATTATTCTTTAGAATTGCACGATTTGGTTGCCAACTTTCCAGTGTTTGCAAGCATGTCAAAAATATACTTTCTAAGACTGAAAAATTCGCTTATTGCTTTTATTTACCTCCACTCCCAAAAAGTAGTTCAACTAACCCAAGTCCTTCGTATGAAACCTAGCATGCAGGAAAGACTTGAGGGAAGAAACTCCCGCATAATCACTTATGATGATAATGTCATCAACGTATACAATAAGGAGGATAGTACCAAATTTTGATTGCCGATAGAAGACTGAGTGATCACAGTTACTCATTTT
>JBDJHY010000106.1:8689596-8704688 GCA_039654485.1 Withania somnifera | reverse complement strand
TTACAAATTTTAGACTACTATATCAAGATTCAAGTCAGACGCACCTTAACAACCCAATTGTTATCAACCAGAAGATTCGGAGTCTTCAAATCTCGATGTACAATGATAGGGTTGCTTGTGTGCAAGTAATTCATTCCTTTGGCCTACAAGAAGTTGAGACATTAGCAAACAGGAACTAAAACTGACAACAAACTAGGGAGACTCAGCATCCAATAAATACCACATCAAGTGCCATCCGCATACGCTTTTTCTCCTCAATTTGGATAGTTGGACGATGCAGTAGCTTATATAAACTTCCCCTGCACCAAAACTACAGCTAAGAAGAGAAAAAAATGCATATATCACTCACTAACAAACGTGATATATTATCAAGTATCCCAGCATCAATGGCAATAGAACTAAGAGGTATTTCAGATGAGATAAGAACTCTTGCACATTTTAAACTATATAACCATTTGCTCTCCCAAAAGTGAAGAAATAAACAATTCAGATGAGATAAAGAGTTTCTTGCACATTTTAAATTGTATAACCATTTGCTCTCCCAAAAGTGAAGAAATAAACAAGAGCATCATTTCACAAACACATTACATTGATTTGTGAGAACACAAAGGAAAAAGGTACATTCCACTACAAAACCGACAACAATGCCCAGAATTTCCTGTCATATGAATGGTTTGAAAAATCCCATGAGCCAAGGCTAGAAAGCCAAGACTAAACATCTAAGAAATGTGTAAACTTTCACTTGCAGTACATGTGCATGTAGCAAAGAGTTCTCTACCTGGGCAAGAACTCAGTCAGTATAGAGAGATTTGGGGGCCGAGTTACAGCTCCCATGAAGAGAACAACATTAGGATGTCTCAGTCTTAACATAATTTCAACCTGCAAAATGCAATGCACGCAAACAGTTCTTAAATTTCAGGAGAACTCATAGTACAAAGACATCATATTTTTGAGAATGAGTACAAAGACATCATATCATTGTATAGTTCCAACTTACTTCACATTTAAACTGTGCAAGGGCATCACTTGTTATATCCTGATTCATGAATTTCTTGACAGCAACTTCCTGCAATGCAGTAAGATTCATTAAATTCAATTATATTTACAGAAAATGAGTTTTTGATAATTATAAAATCACTGCAGTAAAAATTCCAGACCACTTTCATGCAACTGGGACAGAGGTGCGGGATGTTAGTCTATTTCTTTCATTACTTTTGTCAATGCAAAGTAATGGACGGACAGTGAGTGACCAGCACATGTCAACTTTCTAGGATACCTACAACTACTAATCAGAACAAAAATTTGACATAATACCAGAGAACACAGAAACTAGAAAAAAATAAAAATCTCAGATGTGGGTAAAAATAAAAATATAGAAAGAGGACCAGGAGTTATCTATATTTCTATTGGCATAAAAATCTCAATTAGGGTTAAAAGAATTTCAAAAAGAACAAAACCAAAAATAAATGTACTAACATGACCAAAGCATCTTCCCAACTTATTGGATCACCTATATAAATCTGTTTTTCCATTGTGCCCTATGTTCCGCTAAGTCTGCACAAAGAAACTATAGGTCTTTCAGATAACTTCCTTCCCATGATTTTAGTTAACACACACTCACCAAAGAATCACATCTTTGAGCCAGTGCATCTGGAAGTTGACACAGGACATGATCAAACTATCTCAAGCGACCTTTTGGTTTATCCTCAGCATGTCCTATTTGCAATTTTTTGGCGAATAAGGTAAATTTTAATCTTGTCTAATCTTGTATGACCATACGCATCTCCACAAAACTCATCTTATGGATGTGCTGGAGTTTAATGGCACAACATTCACTCCCATGTTAGTCTTATAACTGTTTATAACTTGTCTTTCATTTTGCGAGGCATGCTTCTATTACATTACACCCAGTTAGCAAATTTACATTTCAACCACCCGACTTGATTCTGTTTAACATCTTCATCAATCATCCCATTCCACAAAAGGAAACAAAAATGTCTGAATTGTTTGCTTCTAGATACCACGATCCGACCAATCTCACCTTAACTTCTCCTTTCTTTTACTGACTAAACTTGCAGTGCATATATTCTCTCTTACTTCTAGTTCTTGATTAGATAGACAATCTGCTTCTAAATACTATTTCATGATTAGAGAAAACCAGTTCTTTGAAGAGTGAAAACCAAGATATTTTCACCAAATTTAGTACAAAATTCGAATATCGAGATATGACCCATGCAACCATATACTTATCTAGTGAAAAAAAACTTCTCCAGGAGTTGAGGTGAAATAAATTTGAATTTATAAAATAAATATGTCAAAAATCATATGCGTCAAATCTATTTTTCTCATGCAAGAACATGGCTTCGAGCAATGGAATAAACAGAAAATTGGTAACTCGTCAAACTTAAGAGCTTATGTACTATGGTTCTTATTTCAACTCAAGGTAGATGAGTCAATACTCAAATCAGAAATAAATCTTACTGTGCCATTCCATTCTGCACGGTATACCTCGCCATATGATCCTGCAAAGTCATAAGATAATGGTGTTTTAATAAAGCTAGTACCAGGGAGGTACTGCAAAGTACATAAAGGGATAGCACATCTTCAACAAAATAGCATTCAACTTTCAGTGAAATCAACAAGTTGTAAGACCTCTCCAATGACCTTACATTATATACGACGATTCTGTTTCCATAAAATGGTCAAAATTTGGACAACTGAATTTGGGATGGCAGGAGTACTGTGTTGTTCATGTAAAAAGAGGTAATGCATTTAGCCCTTTCCAATTAGCTGGAGGAGCTCCAACTTTCCAATAGTTGGCACAGTAAATGATATTACATTCATAAATAAAAGGTCACATCATCTGCCAATTCACCTTAAACCCAGAGTACAAGCTACAATTTGCCAATGATTAATACCAATTAAATAACACGAAAGACCTAATTTTGACAAGGAAAGAATCTAACAAATTCATCTGAAAACTTATAACTTAGACCTAATTATTCCTATGAATTATGCATGACTTACTAACAGGAATATTCACAAAACTTGGAAAATCTAAAATGAGTAAGCCCGAAAACACAACTAGTAAAAAAGAAGATGATTTTGACTCTTTTTTTTTTTTTTTGCTTATGACCAGGTTTAACAACCTAAATAAAAGTGGCCTTTTGACAGAGAATAAAAGTATAATTGTGATATGACTTGAGCACACATTTATATGTATACACCTTTATTTTTGTTGAAGTTAACTTAGAATGATTTTATACCTTACAACATTTGGTAACTGCATATGAACTGTGAACTACATAGTTTATGAATAAAATACAGAACTATTCGGTCTGACACTGCCAGTTTTCTTCAATCACTTAACAAGTAGCAACATGTACCCCATACATTCACAACAGAAAGGAAAAAAGTGAAAGATTAATTTTGACTTTCGATAAAGCTGCACACTTTTCTCCAAGGTTGAATTGCTCATCCACGTCCAATATCACAGAAAATGAACTTAAAGCTCTGAGCCTTACCAATACCAATACGTTCACCAACATGGAGATCTTCCCATGGAATTTCCCACTCTGCCACTCCACGTAGCATCGGATCAAGCTGTTCTTTCTGCACCACATAAGACTTGGACTGTACGCCCCTAACTATTTCCCTTGCTTTTGTAGCTGGTTCTTTGTCTTTGTTAGTACAATTGTTATCTGAAATATTTTCAAACTTCTCCCTATAGAATTTATCACCTTTATCAAGTAAAACAACTTTCAGATTGCTCTTTTAAAATATTCAAGAAAATGGATAAATTAGAAACCACGAATGCTCCATGACCAATTTGGAGTGTTTCATTTGTTCAACATATAACATGTGCAAAATTCTCACCTGTAGTATCATTTAACATATTGTCTCCTGGTGCAGCAATAGCATACTCCTGTTTGTGCTGCAAAGTGTCGCTTTTATAGGAGCTACTATAAGGGAACTGCATCCCGGTGAACGCTACAAGAGCCTGCTTGTTATTTTCTGAACTTTGTCTAGTATCCACAACCCTTTCCTCTGCTAATTGATTTATTCCAGCAACTCCTAAAACCAGATCTGATTGCAAATACATTTGACTCTCTGGAAAAACACCTTGAAGTTTCACTTCTGAATTTTCTCCAAGACTATTCACATTACCCATGGATGAGTTATCATGGGAAACTGCTGAAGCATCACATAATCTAGCCGATAATGGAAGAAGATCGCCACAGTCATGCTCAAACTGGGAGCTTCCAGTTTTAACTGAACTATTTCCACAATCCCCCTTTGCTTCAGTGTGGTGCAAAGCTGGTTCTGCCCTTGAAATCCATGTATTGGCAGTTCCACGAGCAGCTCTAACTGAACCTGATCCTGCCCCAGTTTCTGTGCCAAATACAGGAAATGAAATGATAGTACCACCAGAAGGAAGTGGTGTACCACTGTGCACATCTACTGCATAACTTTGTAATTGACCACTTGGCGCCTCGGTGGGGATCAGGGCACCTGGTGCACCCATTAAATCAATAATATATTCACTGCACATTAAAACAATAATCAGTCAGGTCACTACTGGAAAATTTCCTAAATTTTCATCATTGTAATTCCACATAGAGAAGGTTATAGAACTAAAATAGAAAGATAAACGCAAGAGAATTTGATAAACAGCAAATATCCTACATGAAACAACAAGATTTAGACAACAAACTTTTGACTAAACTTAGCAAGGTAAAAAAGAGTATAGAGGGAAATTAACAGTAGTCTTTTTTTTAATCAAGTATAAGCAATATTACACTTTACAAAGACGAATATAAGTTTTCATTTACTTGACAATATGAACAGAGAAAAAGATAGAGGGATTATTATAGAAAAATAATAGAAATCTGTAAGTAGTAAATATAGCAGCATTCTGCACAGAAAGCTCAACAAATTTGTATCAAAATCAAAAGCAAATCTGCTCAAGCAGCTGTATATGTAAAAATAAGAACGGACTAAAACGGCTACTGCATCTTTTTCGAAGCTAGTATTTATCCATCCAAAACCCTCAAACCTCACCCCTACAACAACAACATACCCAGTATATTCCCACAAAGTGGGGTCTAGGGTGGGTAGAATGTACGCAATCCATACCACTACCTAAGGGTCAGGTAGAAAGGCTGTTTCAGAAAGACCCTCATCTCAAGTCAATATAACCTAAAAGAGTCATAATATAAAGATAAGGGACAGTGGGAAGTAAAAAACAACAAATAGTAACAAATGCAAGGCTATCCTTAAATAATAGTACATATGAGCTACAAGAAGAAACAAACCTCACGATAACTATGGAAGACAAAAGGTACTATGACTCCTAAGCACGAAAGACAGACAAAGAAAACCTACCTACTAACAAACACTAAACCCAACCTACTAACCTTCTACCGTAATACTCATCATTAACCTCTTTCTATCTAGGGTCATGTCCACGGTAAGCTGTAACTGTTTCAAGTCATGCCTACTTACCTCTCTCTCCAATATTTTATCGGTCTATCTCTAAACCATCCATCATTAACCTCTCACACCTCTGCATTGGGGCAGCCATGTCCTCCTGATCATACATCCAAACCATCTCAACCTCACCTCCCACATCTTGTCTTCCACCGAAATCACTCCTACCATATCTCTAATAACCTCATTTCGGATCCTGTCACATCCACACATTCATCGCAACATCCTCATCTCCGCTACCTTCAACTTTTAAATGTCGAAATTCTTGACTGGCCAACACACAACCCCATAAAACATAGTTGGTCTAACTGTCACTTTGTAAAACTTCCCTTTCAATTTAAGAGGCACTCTCTTATCAAACAAAACCCCAGATGCGAGCCTCCATTTCATCCATTCAGTGCCAATTTGGTGGGAAACATTCTCGTCGGTATCTCAATTTTCCTGGATCATAGACCCCAGATACTTGAAACTATCTCACTCACAGATAGCTTGGGTATCAAGCTTCACTCCCACTTCCTTCTCTTGCTCCACCACACTGAACTTGCACTCCAAATACTCCATCTTGGACCTGCTCTACATAATTTTCGACACCTAGAAAAATAGGGTGGAAAGATCTAAGAGAGGGAGAGAGGGAGAGAGGGAGAGAGGGAGAGAGGGAGAGAGAAGCACCATCAGAAACTCGACAGCGACTATGAAAGATTTAATTAGAAATATTAATTTCGAGAAAGCAGAACAAAATTCACCTCTTCTTTTTTTTGGCAAACTAAATTCATCTCTTGAAAAGATTTTAAAACACAAACTGATATTGTCAGCAAACACTGTAAAAGTTGAGCCACCAAGAGATTCTCTACCTTCCATTGTCAAATTTGATCAAATTAACTGCTCCGTCATCAGTGCCAGTGTAATAACTTCCCTTAACTAGCTTGCATGGTAGGTTGATTCTATCAGCAAGTACCTATCAGCAGAGTAAATGGTACATTTATGGTTAGAAGCATGAGTCCGGGAAAGACTCTTAACAGAAATCAGAGAAAATGTTGTAGTCCTTTAGAAAAGAAACCAACTCAACAATAAACTACACAAGAGAAAGTCAATCATCCACCCTTGGAAGTAAGAGATTTTCTCCATTTTCCATTAGATCAGCAAAGGATAAATATATTTAAAAATGATAGAATTAACACTGCCTTCTCATTTGAAATAAGATGCATGATGCCCTTATACAAAAGGATGAAATTCACCAGTGAACCTAGAAAGACGGGCAACGATCTATCTGAAGTAATAGTGGGTGTTGATTGTTAGCTACTGATAATTAAAATGCAAAAGTTAGCTGGGAAATATTTCACCACTGAATACTTCAATGACAATGAGTACCAATCATTTTGATACTAAAATCCAAAAGAAAACAATGAATAACATGTTTTATCCTAAAGAAACAATGAATAACATGTTTTATCCTAAAGCAAGATAATTGTCCACATCAACCTTGTAAAGAAATGTAAGGGGAGATTGAAGCTCTCATCACCTTAAAGAGTAAGGCCCTATGTCGCGAATGTCCAATATCAAGACATCCGAGGGGAAGAATGATAGAGTTCAATGAAATTCTTAGCTCATAACTCCTTGCAGTCCACCTCTTTGACATTTCTTCGGCATCATTAACAGGACCTCCCATCCTATTAACAACAAGGTCAGCGATTTTCTCAACTAGAAAACTTGTAAACGGCACCTTCTTTATGGCTTGGCATTCCCGGGACATGAAGTACGTTCTCTCCTCAAGCTGCCGCAGTCCCATATCTGCTGCACGGTTTACCAAGATAACTTCATAATCAACATTATCCAAAACCGAAACTGCTTTTAGATCCACTAACAATGGCATCTTCCCCTGAATTGCCGCACTGGAATTAATTCCATAAACATCGTAGAATCCATCCATCACTTTCTCATCATAATTTACGACATTATAGTTCTGCATTAACACCAGGTAGAAGGTTTAGAACCAACTCAATCTTCAGATGCAAAACTTAAGCAAAGAATACAGGAACCAAAGCACCAAATAGAGACAACCCTATGTCTGCAGTTTGCTAAAAATAAATGCAAGAACAGTATGATAGTGACCCTGTTTCAGCAATGAATAGGGGGCAGAAAATTGTTAATAATTTTAAGGATCTAAAAAGTCTCTGTCCAAATATAAATGTGCAAACTACCCTTTATGAGAATATGCAGGACACAACATGGCAAGTTCGCAATGATAGGTGAAAATATACCTCTCTGTTGCTACAAATCTAAATCATTTTAAACCAGTAACAGTAACTCTTTATACACACACTGCCAATGTAAGTAATTACTTGTATGGGACTGCCTATGTTGGATGTTCTAATTTAATACCCGTTAAGATCACGGTAAGAACTATACTCTTAAGTGCAAGTGGGTCCAATGTAATAAAAATATACCTAGTGTAATCCCACTTGTGGGGTTTGGGGAGAGTAGGATGTACACAAACCTTAACCATACCTTTGTGGGTAGAGAGATTGTTTTCAATAGACCGTCATGTTAAAAGAAAAGCATCTAAAGCGGGATTACAAGAAACGAGACAGAAAAATATCAAGATACAAAACAGATGCAGCAATACATGGTAATACACAAGGAAGAATAAGAGACTACACGATAACGGAATACTACTACTGAAAAGAAAAGAGGAAAGGAGGAGGCTAGTCTCTCGCATAAGGTGCAACAGCAGTCAGCTACCTACTATCTAAAGTCATATTCTCGACCTCCAAACCTTTCTATCTAAAGTCATATCCTCAGTCAACCGAAATTGTGTCATGTCTTGTTTAATCACCTCCACCAGTTCTTCTTCGTCTTACCTGCCACTCCTAACTCCTGCTATAACCAACCTTTCGCACCTCCTTATTGGCGCATACTCGCACCTTCTCTTCACATGTTAGAACCATTTCAATCTCACTTCCCTCATCATATCCGCAATTGATGCCACTCCCACTTCATCTTGTATAACTTTGTCCCTTATCATATCTTTTCGAGCATGCCTACATGATCTAAAATCCTCAATTTGCTATTTTATCTTCTAAACGTAGATATTCTTAACTAGCCAATACTCTTGCTCCACCAAATATGTTGGTCTAACCACCATCCTGTAAAACTTAATTTTAAGCTTAGACAACACATTCTTATAGCACAGTACCGCAAAGGCGAGTCTCCATTTCACTCACCCCACTTTAATACGATATGCAACGTCATCGTCAATCTTCTGTCACCTTGAATTATGGACCCAAGATACTTGAAGCTTCCTCTATTGGGTATGTTTAGTTCCTCGGTCATCACCTCCACTTCCACCTCCACCTCCACCTCCTACATTACGTCACTAAGCCTATACTCCAGGTACTCTGCTTAGTTACCTCACTACCTATACTCCAAGTACTCTACCTAATGGAGGATATATTTGGAAGCTTGCCTAGCGGTAGAGGTAAATAGCCAAAATGTATACGGGGGATAGGATTGAACAATGAATGAAAGTAAATGGGTATATCCGACCCATTTCCGCAAAAATAAAATGCAATAGACTCTGTAATCTAACATATCAAAATTAGACTTTGCATTTAAAAACAGTTTTTGTTCTCAAAAATTAGTAAAAAAATAAATAGTTCATCTTCACCTTCTATATAGAAGGTTTTCTGTCTTCAAAGCATTTTTGGTTCCTTTGTTTCCACATTGTCCACCAAATGCAAGTTGGGACAATGTTCCTTCTCTCTTTTTCACTAGCGAGATTCCATTCTATACTCCAACTATGTAACAAATCAACTACCTTTCTTGGCATAGCCTAATTGATACTTGTCACATTGATGAAGATATTCCACAATTAGTTTGACCAAGGATAGTGGAGAAAAGGATGATTAATTGCCTTTGCATGATCCTCATATGCATAACATACACTAAGTTTTTCGGACTCTTCACTTTCAATGTCGCACCCATATCGACATGACACGACCGTGGGTGTGGGAACCGTACCCGAGCTGATCAACCGATTCTGGGCACTTCGATAAAAATCAATGGAGAAATTTTGAAAAATTTCAACGGGATTTCTGTAATCAAATCAAAAGTTAAAGTGAATTGAAGAAAATGGAATACCTTGTATATAGAAATTTCTCTTTCACTTTTTTTTCTTTATCTCTTTTCAGGATTCTCCTCTTGATCAACATCGTCTCTTCAAGTGTTCCAAATAATATCTCATATTTTAGGATTTTTTAACTCTATCTTTAGATATTTGAATTATTTTTAGTCGAATCCTCATAACCGTATTTATACTTGGATTCATATCCCCGAATCTTAAAATTTGGATCATGAAGGATCCAACTCCTTGATCTACACCCGTATCGGATACCCGCACCCAAATCCGAGCAACACAGGCTAGCAGAAAGGCTAACCTCGAGGAATGTGCGGGGAGCAACTTTTTGATTTGAAGCATGCAATCTATCTTGGACTGAAAGGGTAGGAGTAGAAGTAAATAGAAACAAGTGCTTTTTCTACCTCTAAGAAAGTACATTCTTGATGTGCTAGCTGAAAGTGGAACCAGAGAGTTAGCAACGAAGGCAACACCATCTTATGAAAGATGATGGTAATTCCTTTTATGATCTATAGAGTGGGTCAAAAGAAAATACCACTTATCTCATTATGACTCATCTAAATATTGTTTTTGCAGTAAGTAACTTTGGTCAATTAATGTACACATTGACTCAAACATTGGGTAGCTCTAGAATAGATTCAATGTTACTTAAAAGGATCCCCTGGACTTGGCATATTAAATAACAATAACGCATTCTCACATAGTGTTTTGTGGATGCATATTTAGCTAGCTTCAAAATTAATAAAAGGTCTACAACAATTTGTTGTTTTTTTGTTGTTGGAACCTTAGTATCAGGAGAAGTAAGAAACATTGTTTCAAGAAAATGGAGAAGTAAGAAAAATAATGTTATATCACGGTCTAGTGTAGAATCTAAGTACACCACTTAGCACAGACTACGTGTGATATTTTGTGGATACATCATATTTTAACTGAAAAGGTTGAAGCATCCTACAACAACAAAAGTTTGGTGTGTGATATTATCTGTTTTCCTCAAATTTAGTGTATTTCAAAGGAACAAAATAAATTTGTTGACTGTCATTTTATTCGTGCGAAGATACGAGGGAAACTTGATTTCCATGGTTACATGAAGTGATTTGTTCACAAAGATGTTAAATCATACTCAAGTTGATTAGCTTTGTAACAAGTTGGGCATTATATATATGTTCCAACTTGAGAGGGAGTGTTACAGAATAAATATAGTCATACATTGATGTAATGCACCCTCAAAAACATATTTATAAGTGTAATGACCCTTTAAGTCATTTTCGTATTTTCGTGCATTTTTCGTGTTCAGAACTTTCTTATAGCTACCCCAAGTCATAAATGATTTGCTGAGGCCGGTTGTTCGGTTCTCGGGCAATATTTTAACCGCAGGTGTGATGATCGTTGGCTGTTTAAATGGGGTTTTCTTCCTCATTTCCCCCGAAACATTCCAAATGTTAAGTTGGGTTTCGTGATCTCTATTCATTGGGATAAATAGATTTCTTCTCTGGGTAAGTCCATTTTCTCCGTCTTTGAATTCCCTAGCCCTTCCTAGCTCGAACTCCACCCTTTTACTTCCGGTTGGAGCTTTAATTTCTCTAGATTAAAGTTAACTTTTAGGACCAATTGAGTTCCAAATAGAGCTCTTTCTTTGCCCAACTTCTAGTCATGGATTCCTGACCCCTTTGCAGGTTTTGTTTTAGTTTTTGCTAACAGGTCCCGTGGATCAGTTCTGGTCCTGATTTTCCACCCAAAGAATTAAATTGCAATATGGGTCTTAATTTTGATCGTGTTGATGAATAAACCTTGCTTTGATAAAGTAGTTGCATTCCGAAGCTTCTCGGAGGGGAAAGGGGTTCTGGCATGGTGATTGTGAGCACGTTCTTCAGCCTTTAGGTAGGTTACGGCTTACCTACTTTTAGACTTGGCTCATACAAGATATAAATATGATGAGTTGCTCATTGTTGGTGGAACGCTTAGGTTTGATTACACTTCACTTAGGTGCTTTTGACTTTATTCACATTCATAGTGGCCTTAGAGTAGAATTATGTTGTAGATCCCTAGTGTAGATAGTTATTTCCCTGTTAGGATTGGTTTAGGATGGTTGGCCACTATAGAAGCAGCCTTGGAAGCCTTACTTAAGTTCGGGTAGTTGGTGCCTTAGGTAGAATTCCTTGTGGATGTGTGGTTCGAATGGGAGGTAGGCTTCAACTTCTTTCTTCAAATCTAGCTTAGTAGGGTAATATATTCTTTAAGTTGTTAGATGGTAGGCCTAGGTATAATTGTATTATCTTTCTAGCCCTGTGACCTATTGTGGGGTTTTGGTGGGTAGAATTCACTTCCGAGCCTTAGCATAGGTGGTTCTACTAAGCTTAGGTGAACATTGCTCAGC
Organism: Withania somnifera; assembly: GCA_039654485.1. Taxonomy (NCBI): domain Eukaryota; kingdom Viridiplantae; phylum Streptophyta; class Magnoliopsida; order Solanales; family Solanaceae; genus Withania; species Withania somnifera. Next base: position 8,692,692 of record JBDJHY010000106.1, on the reverse strand, counting down.
CTAGGACTCAGAAAGATATCTTTAGCTTAGATTGGGGCGACTTGTGCTAGAATAAGTTTTTCTTTATCCAGTTCGAGTTTCGTTGCATTTTATTTCGGTACTTCCTAAGTTATTGTGGGCCTGAGGACGAGGTGGATGCCTGTTGGATCCTAGGTTAGTTTGTATATGGCTTGGAGGGTAGTTTACCCTGTTTGGTACGTTGATATATGTATGTATGTATATACACAGTTGTTTCTGAGCATCCTCATTCATGCACGCATATTGATGAACTATGGTACCACTTGAGGGAAAAAATACATAATTTTTAGTTTTGAAAAGGGAAGACACGGTTTACTGATTTTTGGGCCCCGGAAGGGCGAGTATCACTTTTACTTCTAAAATGGGATCTTTTGAGAAAATGTACCACTTTTACTAATACTAAGTTTTCAAGGTAAAAGGGGTTTCTTTGTCACCGATTTTGGTTTTCAAAGGGGTTGATACCATTTTTCTACTGATATTGGATTTCCAAAGGAACAAATGGCATTTATCCCGGGTTTTGATTCTCAAAAGGAACTGTAACATTTTCCAATTCGGATTTAAGGCATTCTCTGTCCATTTCTCTCACTTTATGTTGATGCAAGGCACTAGATCTAGCGCTGCATTGTATATATTGATAAGCTTGAGGCACTAATCGGGCACCGCTATGTATATATTGATGAGCTCGAGGCACTAAACCGGGCGCTGCATTTTATATATTAATGAGATCGAGGCACAAGACCGAACGATGCATTGTATATATTGATGAGGTCGAGGCACTAGACTCGGCGTCATGCATATGTTGATGAGCTCGAGGTACTAGACAGGTGACCCGTTGAGGATGGCTTCAGTTTTTATATTTGGAGCATCATTTCGTATTGACATTGCATTGCATGGCATTCATTCATATTGTTTGTATCTTCTGGGCTTATAGGGAGCAGTTAGGTTCTAGATAGACGTCCATTTATGAGCTTCTCATGATAGTTTACCTATAGCTTCTAGTTAGAATATTTTCTTGTTGCTCTAGGTAGCTTACACGTGTTCTCTAGTTGTATTATTATCTGATCGTTCTAGATAGCTTATTGTATTTCCTAGTTGGGTTATCCCTACCGTGTGTCCAAGGTAGTTTTTGGTGTCACCTGATATATCACATTATCTTGAGGTCAGAGGTAGGTTTACTTGTGTTCCCTAGCAGACTACCATTATCATGTTCCGTGGCAGCTCACATATATCCTCTAGTACGAGTTTTATCATCTACGTGTATAAGGTAGGTTCTTATATTTTCTTCTAGTTTAGATTTGACATTTTACTCACTTTCTGGTCCTTCTTACCGAACCTTAGTTTATATTCGCATTTTTATTAATTTGTATCTTATCTATAGCTCTGTCGACCTATGATGCCTACTGGGTACCCATTATTTTTTGTGCTCAAGTTACACTTCTGCATCTTTTTCTTATGTAGCTCTTAGCATGGGTTATCTACGTTCTTCTCGTTCGTGATTGTTGCTGATTCGGATCTGCGGTGAGCTCTTGGCATCGTGAGACTTACCCCTTTCATTCTATATTTACTGTCTTTATCTGTATATTTGGGAAAGTTTGTAACAGTGTAGTGTTACTCGTACAAGATGGTCTTCTGCCTGTGACACCATGTACGAGGTTGGTTTTATTGTATTTTATGTCTTTCCTGTTTCTTTTTAGGGCCTGGTTGTATATTATGTATCTGTACTTACATATATAGCAGTGGCCTTCCCTCCTTTCCTGGTTGCTTTACTATTGGTGTCTATTAGTGTCTTTGGGTTGGCTTGCCTCCTTAAGGATAGTAGTAGGCTCCATCATGACCCGATTTTGGATCGCCACAATAAGGACTCATAGAGGCTTAGTAGAATTCTCTGATTCTTTCCATAGTTAGAACCTTATAAACATGTTACTACTTGGAATAATATGTAAGAAATTCTCCAATACTTTGTTTTTCTCAGAAGTAATCTTCTAATCAGAGGTAAAATGCAACCCTCATTTTGTAACAATAGACATGTGTATCCAAGAAAACGACGACAGTTAACCTAGACTAGATAAATGCAAACTAAACACGAAGTAATAAATTATTAATAATACACTTTACGCTAGTAATTTCTCCTTAACCTCCTAAACCTTGGCAAAGGAATTACTCAATATCAATATTTGTGGGAGGCAACAGATAACCAATGAAATTATCGAGACACGTGCAAGCTTTGCCGGATACCTTTATTATCCAATGAAAAAAGATTTTTGCATGTCGCATTTTTTTGAGGGGGGGGAGGGGGGGGAAGGAGCGTAAAGTGGAACTTGATCAGAAAAGGTCGCCCATATCCTAACTATTCAAATTACAAATGGACAGTAAAATTAAACTCACAAGATTCAAATAGATTAGAAATAAACATTGTGTAGCATATTTAAACCTGTGTAAGTTGAACCTCGAGAGCTTTCTTGTAGAGTTTTGATTTCAAGTTTTTACTCAAATCACAACTAGTGACCAATAGAATTAGAGATATTACTTTCCCAAACTAAGCCATAGAAAATGATACACTACAATTCAACCCATGCTAGTGCAACAGGAATAACTAAAAGCATACTACAGAAGTAAATGTGTATAAGGAACACGCACCAAGATAACACCATCATACTAATTTAAACTAGGCACTCTCCCAAGAGGAAATGCCTATTTATACTAAGCACCAAGTGTAAACCTTATTTTTCTCAAATGCAAAGTGCTTTAGGTTCGTACATCTTCGTATTATAATCTTTCAATAGCATTAACAATTGAATATAGACTAAATTAGTTGTTTTATAAACTAACATTAGATGGTGTCTCTTCCTCATCAAAGTTGAGTTCAAAGCAACCAACAAAAGTAGAAGCCAGTAGAATGGCCGGACAAACTCGACAAATTGGATAATTACAAAACTACACTCCCTTTATCACATTTTACGTGGCACTATTACTATTTGGGGAGTCAAAGAAGTTTTCTTTAACCGTCATTTTCTTAAATGTTTTGAATTATTAATTATTGTGACTTATAATATTTTTTGTGTAGTTGACGAATATATA
>JBDJHY010000106.1:8664112-8689496 GCA_039654485.1 Withania somnifera | reverse complement strand
CTCATTTTCAGCCCAAAATCCCAAACTACTTCACTAAACTTTCCAAAGCAAGCGCGTGGACTCGATTTCAATCTATACAAGGATTTCTTCATATGACACACTTTCTCATACTCCCCCTAAGCAATAAAACTAGGTGGTTGCTTCATATACACTTCCTCCTGAAGATCACCATGAAGAAATGCATTCTTCATATCCAACTAATGTAAAGACCAATTCTGGGAAGCTGCTAAAGAAATGAACAAGCGTACAGAAGTGAGTTTGTCGACTGGAGAGAAGGTGTATGAATAATCTTTCCCATAAGTCTGAACATATCCTTTAGCCATAAGTCTTTCCTTAAGCCTTTCTACAGAACCATATGGATTTAACTATGAAGACCCACTTACATCCTACTGATTTCTTTCCCTAGGGTAAATCTACCAAATCCCATGTGTGATTTTTCTCTAAGGTATGTATTTCATCAAGTATTGCATTAGACCATCCAGGATAATTCAAAGCCTCTTCCACTGTTTTAGGTACAGAAATAGAGCCTAGAAAAGCAATCATAGATCCACACACAGGGATAAATAGTCGTAGGAAACCAAATTCGCAATAGAATATGTGAACTTGCAGTTACATGTACCTTTGCAAAGAGCAATAAGAAGGTCAACATTTTCCTAAGGATCAGGTGGAAGATTGAGAATCTGCCGACAACAAGACTGGTGCAGGACATGTTCCTCGAATAAACTTGAACAATTGGTAGTCTTACTAATGAAGATGGAGCAGGTGTTGAAGGCTCAATAGAAAAACTGAAAGATAGAGGAACAACATCATCGGATTGATTAGTGGGAGCACCAGTAACTTGGTAGACCAAACACTCATCTTCCTCCCCCACTCGTAGAAATAGGAGGTTCATAGAAGAATGGTGTAGTCTCTGATAGTACCATATAAGTTGACACCAGATATTTGCCAAGTTCAGTTCAGTAGAATAACACTGATATCCCTTCTGAAAGAGAGAATAATCCAGGAAAATACATTTCAATGCTTGGGGTCCAACTTAGTAACAGATGGTCAAAAATCTCGAAGATAACATCATTTCCCAAACACCTTATGTTCCACAAGAAATAATTTGGTTAGAAAAATAACACTATAAGGCACTTTACCATTCAACACAGAAGATAGCATACGATTAATTAGAAAATAAGTTGCAGATACTACATTTGCCCAAAATTGTTTAAGAACCTTCATTTGAAATAAAAGTGCCCGAGTTGTCTCGGGTAGTTGTATGTTCTTCCTCTCAGCAATTACATTTTGAGAGAGTATATCAACACATGAAAATCGATAAAGAATACCGTAAAGTCTTAGGTATATCCCAAACAATTTTGACATGTATTCTTTAGTATTATTACTTCTTAGAATACGTAATGAAACATTGAATTGATTTCTAATTTCAAGAAAAAACGCATAAAAGTGAGTAAACACTTCAGAGCGATTCTTTATAAAATATATCCAAGTTATCAAGAGAAATCATCCATGAAAGTGATTAAATACTTATGCTAATTTTGGAAACGAACGGACACAATCCCCAAACAATAGAATGAACTAACTCGAAAGCTAACTCAGTCCCGCTTATTAACCCTTGGACTTAATGAGTTGTGATGATGTTTTGTAAATAGGCAGGACTGCACATTCTAACGAAAAAAATATTATGGAACTAGGGACAAAGCTTCTTTAATAGAGGTAGAGAAGGATGTCCCAATCAAAAATGTGTTTCAAATGGAGACACAACACAAGAACAAGCAACAAATTGAGGCTCCCATTCATAAGGATGTCCAGATCACCATTTATATGTCCTTTACTAATAATCTCATTTGTCTTAACATCACAAAAAAGACAATAATCGGGTAAGAATGAAATCAACAATTAAGATACATAGTACCTTTGCTTACAAAAATCAAATTAAAAGCCAATTTTGGTAGACTTAGTACTGATGACAAGGTAATAGAAGAGATTGGTTCAACACTCCCAAATCCAATATTGTTACATGTTGATCCATCAGACACACTAACTAGAAAGGGTACTTTACGTGATTGAAACTAGAAAAAATATTAGGATCACCTATCATGTGATTTGTAACACCCGAATCAATCACCAATTTATTTGAAAATGTGATAAGACATGTTTTTCCTGACTCAGCAAAAGCAGTAACTAAAGTAGACTTTTTCAGTGATGTTTGATCCTGCGTGAATCTAGCAAAATCCTCTCCCGAAACCAAAATTGTTTCTCCCTTACTATCCTTTATTTTCCCAGTCATCAAACTTAGAGAAACCACAAAAAATCTCAAAATGGTTGAAACACCAAGAAGCTCGAACAAATAACAAGAAAGCTAAAATACGAATAGCCAAAGGCCCCAAACACAGAACTAATCAAACAACAAAAAATGAATATCCGAACTAGCAACACCAAAGATCTGATAGTGGTATAGCTAAAAGACCGATCAAACAGCAACCGAGAAAGGAATTAGAACTCAAGGATCACCAAAAGAAAGATCGCAGACCTGGCTCTTGATGCTTATTCTTCAAAACACAGTTCAACAACTAGGAAACCACCATAAATCAACTTGAGATCTCAACGCGAAGCCAAAACAATAAGTTGAAAAAATATTGGTGCAAGCACGAGCCCCACGCACAGTTTGATCAAGGCAGTCTCTGATGGCTTTGCCCGTGTGTGAGACTTACTCGCGTTTCCTCTGGCCAACAGATTCTAGGTAATGGCAGATCAAAGGGTGATGTTTCTCCCTAGGCAGGTGATGACAACTAATTTAAAGTGACAAAAATCAGAAATTAGGTAGTGGCTAATTCCAGCAACCCATCAGTGGTGAAGTTCATATCACAACTTCAAATCTCACGACTCCGATACCATGTGCAAGTAATTGGAGAGAATAACTTGTTTATTACTCAAATATTACAATGATATAAATATATGAAGATTACAAGCTAACTATGACAACTAAATATTCAAATTTTCAAAAATCAACTATATTATTTATATACATTATTATACAAATTTTGTAACACCGTGGAATCACATCTGTGAGCAGTGCATCTGGAGGTTAACACAGGACATGACCAAACTATCTCAAGTAAATTATCTCAAGCAACCTCTCTATCTCAAATCTATCTCATCTCTGAGATAGTGGTACGGACTGCGTACACTCTACCCTCCCTATACCCCACTTTATGGTGAATGAGGTATATTTTGATCTTGTCTAATCTTGTATGACCATACACATCTCCACAACACTCATCTTACGAATGTATCTTTCATTTTGTGAGGCATGCTTCCATCACATAACTCCCCATGTTGGTCTTATAACTATTCGAACTTATCTTTCATTTTGTGAGGCATGCTTCCATCACATAACTCCCCAGTAGCAAATTTACATTTCAACCATCCGATTTGATTCTATTTAAAATCTTATCATTCTATTCCATGGAACAAAACAAAAAAGTCTGAATTGTTTGCTTGTAGATACCACAATCCCCTAGGCTCGCCTTAACTTCTGGTTTCTTTTACTGACTAAACTTGCAATGGATATATTCTCTCTTCTAGTTCTCAATTAGATCGACAATCTACTTCTAAATACTATGTCATGATTAGAGAAAATCTAAGTTCCTTGAAGAGTCAAAACCGTTGCCAAATTTAGTAAAACATTCAAAAATCAAGATATGACCCATGCAACCATATATTTAGCTAGTGAAAATATTACTTCTCCAGGAGTTGAGGTGAAGTAAAATAATAGATAACATAAATATGTCAAGATCATATTGCATCAAGTCTATTTTTCTCATGAAAGAACATGACTTGAGCAATGGAACACAGAAAATTGGTAACTTGTCAAACTTTAGAGCTAATGTGCTATGGTTCTTATTTCAACTCATGGTAGACGAATCAATATTCAAATCAGAAATAAGACTTACTGTGCCATTCCATTCTGCACGGTATACCTCACCATATGACCCTGCAAAGTTGTAAAATAATGTTGTTTTAATAAAGCTAGTCCAGGGAGGTACTGCAAAGTACATAAAGGGATACCATATTTTAAACTAAATAGCATTCCACTTTCTATGAAATCAACAAGTTGTGAGACTTCTCCAACAATCTGTTCCTTACATTATATACAAAAATTCTGTTCCCGTAAAATGGTCAAAATTTGGAAAACTGAATTTGGGAGATGGCAGGAGTACTGTATTGTTCACATGAAGAAAGGAAATACATTTAGCCCTTTCCAATTAGATGCCCAATTTTGCAATAGTTGGCACGATAAATGATTGCACATTCGTAAATACAAGGTCTCATTTGCCAATGAATAATAGTAATTAACTAACACAAAACACCTAGTTTTGACAAGGAAAGAATCCAACAAATCTATCTGAAAACTTATAAACTAGACCTAATTATAATTATTCAGATGAATTCATGCATGACTTATGAATAAGCCTGAAAACATAACTAGGAAAAATAAAATGATTTTGACTCTCTTTTTTGTTTATGACAAAGTTGAACAACCTAAATAAAAGTGGCCATTTTACAGAGAATAAAAGTATGCCTGTGCTCTATATGACTGAGCACACATTTATATGTACACACTATCTTTATTGAAGCCAATTTAGAAAAACTGTATTACAACATTTGGTAACTGCATATGAACTGTGAACTACATAGTTTATGAATAACTTACAGAACTATTCTGTCTGACTCTGCCAATTTTCTTCAATCACTTAAAAAGTAGCAACATGTACCCATATGTTCAGAACAGAAAAGGAAAAAGTGAAAGAATAAATTTGACTTTAAAGAAAGGGCATACTTTTCTCCAAGGTTACATCGCCCATACATGTACAATCACCGAAAATAAACTTAAAGCACCGAGTCTTACCAATACCAATACGTTCACCAACATGGAGATCTTCCCATGGAATTTCCCACTCTGCCACTCCACGTAGCATCGGATCAAGCTGTTCTTTCTGCACCATATAAGACTTGGACTGTACGCCCGTAACTATTTCCCTTGCTTTAGTAGCTGATTCTTTGTCTTTGTTTGTACAATTGTTATCTGAAATATTTCCAAACTTCTGCCTATAGAATTTATCTCCTTCATCAAGTAAAACAACTTTCAGATTTCCCTTTTAAAATATTCACGAAAATGGATAATTAGAAACCACAAATGCTCCATGACCAGTTTGAATTGTTTCATTTTTTCTACATCTAACATGTGCAAAATAATCACCTGAAGTATCATTTAACATATTGTCTCCCGGAGCAGCAATAGCATACTCCTGTTTGTGTTGCAAAGTGTCATTTTTATACGAGATATTATAAGGGAACTGCATCCCAGTGAAGGCTACAAGAGACTGCTTGTTATTTTCTGAACCTTGTCTAGTATCCACAACCCTTTCCTCTGATAATTGATTTTTTCCAGAAACTCCTAAAACCAGATCTGATTGAAAATACATTTGATTCACTGAAAAGACGCCTTGAAGTTTAACTTCTGAATTTTCTCCAAGACTTTTCGCATTCTCGTAAGCTCCTCTAGCTTGCGTTATTTGTGGAATGGATGCGTTATCATGGAAAACTGCTGAAGTATCACATAATCTAGCTGATAATGGTAGGAGATTGCCGCAGTCATGCTCAAATTGGGTGATTGCAGTTTTAACTGAACTATTTCCACAATCCACCTTCGCTTCAGTGTGGTGCATAGCTGGTTCTGCCCTTGAAATCCATGTATTGGCAGCTCCAAGAGAAGCAGTAACTGAACCTGATCCTGTCCCAGCTTCTGTGTCAAATACAGGAAATGAAATAATAGTACCACCAGAAGGAAGCGGTGTACCAGTGTGCACATCTACTGCATAACTTTGTAATTGACCACTTGGTGCCTCGCTAGGAATCAAGGCACCTGGTGCACCCATTAAATCAATGATATATTCACTGCACATCAAAACAATAATCAGTTGGGTCACTACTGGAAAATTTCCTAAATTTTCATGGTTGTAATTCTACAGAGAGAAGGTTAAAGAACTAACATAGAAGATAAAGGCAAAAGAATTTGATAAACAGCAAATATCCTACATGCAACAGCAAGATTTAGGCAACAAACTTTTGACTAAATTTAGCAAGGAAAAAAGAAAGTACAGAGGGAAATTAACAGTACCCTTTTTCTTAATCAAGTAAAAACAATATTATATTTTACAAAGATGAATATAAGTTTCATTTACTTGATAATATGAAAAGAGAAAAAGATATAGCAGTTATTCTTGCAAAACAATAAAAATCTGTAAGTAGTAAATATAGCAGCATTCTGCATAGAAAACTCAACAAATTTGTATTTAAATCAAAAGCATATCTGTTCAAGCAGTTCAATATGTGAAACAAGAAGGGACTAAAACAGCTGCTGCATCTTTTTCGAAGCTAGCATTTATCCATCCAAAACCCACAAATCTCACTCTTGCTCTACAAAATTTTTGACAACCAGAAAAACAGGGTGGAAAGATCTAAGAGAGGGAGGGGGAGAGAGAGAAGCACCATCAGAAACTCAACAGCAACTATGAAAGATTTGATTAGAATACTGATTTCAAGAAAGCACAACAAAATTCACATTTTTTTGGCAAACCTAATTCACCTCTTGAAAAGATTTTAAAACAGAAACCAATATCTTCAGCAAACACTGTAAACATTGTGCCACCAAAAGATTCTCTACCTTCCATTGTCAAATTTGATCAAATTAACTGCTCCTTCATCAGTGCCAGTGTAGTAACTTCCCTTAACTAGCTTGCATGGTAGGTTGATTCTATCAGCAAGTACCTATCAGCAGAGTAAATGGTACATATATAGTTAGAAGCATGAGTCCAGGAAAGACTCTTAACAGAAATCAGAGAACATGTCGTAGTCCTTCAGAAAAGAAACCAACTCAACTATAAAACTAGTGCAGAAGAGAAAGTCAATCATCCACTCTTGGAAGTAAGATATTTTCTCTGTTTTCCATTTGATCAGAAAAGGAGTAAATATATTTAGAAAATGATGGAAATAACACTGCCTTCTCATTTTGAATAAGATGCCAGATGCCCTTATAAAATGAAATTAACCACTGAACCTTGAAAGACAGGCAAAGATTTATCTGAAGCAATAGTGAGTGTTACTTGTTAGTTACAGATGATAAAAATGTGGAAGTCATCCTGGAAATACTTCATTACCAAATACTTCAATGATAATATGAGTACCAATCATTTGATACTAGAACACCCCCCACCTCCTCAAAAAACAAAAGAATAGCATGTTTTATCCTAAAGCAAGCTAATTATCCATATCAATCTTGTAAAGAAATGTAAGGAGAGATTGAAGCTCTTGTCACCTTAAAGAGCAAGGCCCTATGTCGCGAATGTCCAATATCAAGACATCCAAGGGGAAGAATGATAGAGTTCAATGAAATTCTTAGTACATAACTCCTTGCAGTCCACCTCTTTGACATTTCTTCGACATCATTAACAGGACCTCCCATCCTATTAACAACAAGGTCAGCGATTTTCTCAACTAAAAAACTTGTAACTGGGACCTTCTTTAAGGCTCGGCATTCCCGGGACATGAAGTACACTCTCTCCTCAAGCTGCCGCAGTTCCATATCAGCTGCACGGTTTACCAAGATAACTTCATAATCAACATTATCCAAAACCGAAACTTCTTTTAGATCCGCTAACAATGGCATTTTCCCTTGAATCGCTGCACTGGAATTAATTCCATAAACATCATAGAATCCATCCATCACTTTCTCATCATAATTTACAACATTATAGTTCTGCATTAACACCACTTAGAAGGTTTAGAACCAATTCAAACTTTAGATGCAAAACTTAAGAAAAGAATACAGGAATCAAAGCACTAAATAGAGACAACCCTATGTCTGCAGTTTGCTAAAAGTAAACGTGCAAGAACAGCATGGTATCTTGACATTGTTTTCAGCAATGAATAAGGGGGTAGAAGATTGTTAATAATTTTAAGGATCTAAGCATCTCTCTCCAAAAACAGATGTGCAAACTACCCTCTGTGAGAATATGCAGGACACAATAAAGAATCTGTTTTCACATGAAATGATATAGCCATATATCTCTGATTCATATTTAATATGGCAAAAGCTACACCGAAAATTAGTTCGCGTAGAAATAGGCGTATTGGTTCACATAAGGGTACACATAGAATACCAAAGGGAGTTATTCATAGTCAAGCAAGTTTCAATAATACCACTGTTTGTTACAGATGTACGGGGTAGTTTCTTGGTCCTCCGCTTGTACTCCTGAATTCAAAGGTACGAGAAGAGTGGCAAGTGCAATGATAGGTGAAAATTTACACCTCTGGTGCTACAAACCTAACCTTAATTCAAACCAGCAACAGTATCTCTTTATAAACACACATTCAATGTATATAATTACTTGTTTAGGACGGCCTTTGTCAATGTTGGATGTTATAATTCAATAGTAGTTAGGATCATGGTAAGAACTACATTTTTAAGTGCAAGTGGGTCGATTTTAATAACAACAACGTACGTAGTGTAATCCAAAAACTGGATTTGGAGAAAAGTAGGATCTAGACAGACCTTATCCATATTTTTGTGGGGGGTAGAAAAGTTGTTTTCAATAGACCCTCGGTTAAAAGGAAAAGCATCTGAAGCGGGATTGTAAGAAAAAAGACAGAGAAATATCAAGATACAAAAAAAATGCAGTAGAAAATGGTAATACATATGGAAGAATAAAAGACTACACGATAACAGAATACTACTAATAAAAACAAAAGAGGCGAGGAGGAGGCTAGCCTCTCTCGCATAAAATGCGACAACAGTCAACTACATCTCCAAACCTTCCTACCTAAAATCATATCCTCAGTCAATCGAAGTTGTGTCATGTCTTGTTTAATTACCTCCCCTAGTTCTTCTTCAGCCTACCTACCTCTCCCAACTCCTGCTACGGTCAACCTTAAAAATAGCATCCCTAAGGAAAACCTAGAAGCACAAGACCCGCTATGCAAAAGGTCATATATAGAAATATTTATTTTAATTTCTAGGTTGCATTTGTAATGACGAAATTTTTACCTGCAAGCCCCAACATTTACTATATCCACATATGGTAAACTTAGGTGAACAGGAGGATTAAGTAAATTGACATGAATCAAACCCGACACTGACATCTATGTATTAGCAAAATGGGGTCCCAAGGATCTAATTAAAGATCTTTGAGATCATTTTAGATTATCACAACCTAAACCGATCCCAAATAGTGAGAAGTAAACCAGTCTTAGGATTGGATAGAAATTTGAGCATGTTTAGAAATTTGAGCTTCAATCTAATTGAATCAAATAAACCTACATTACAAAATTAATTGCACCTAATAGTCAAAGCCAAAACAATGAAGAAAGAGAATGCCATTTTTTTAAGATAACTAAGTCAAATCCACATGAAGCAAGTAATAGCTAAGCACAAATACCTAAAAAAATTCTTCTTATTACAAGATACCTGTCCCTCCCACCAGTAATAGGTATAAGGTAACTCTGTCCACCAAGGCTACAACACATGAAAAGAAATCATCTGGTGTTTTGTCTCTTCTGGAAATTGAAGATGAGTTCACCACTAGGCCACACCCTTGAGTGCAAAAAAAATTTATTATCTAAATAACACCTAATTAAGAAGTTGGAGAGAGAGAACGCGTTTATCTTGTTACCGCACTAATGTGTTACTACAGATGAAGAAGAATGTATTGTTATAGAGGAACTATTTGATAAAAGTAAAATTCAAAATCTAACCGCTGACGGTTGATATCTATTTAATTTTTTTAAGAAAAGTTTGATATATTTAATGGAATAATTCAGCTGAAAAATTAAGATGCATTGTGTGAGCGTACTTTACAATGTAAAGCTGAGGTGTTCCCTCTTATGTATAGAAGGAAACTCAAAACCAAAACGTTAGATCATGTTGACTTCTTAATATCTGATATACCTGTAAGTTTTTACGTATTTATATGTTTTCAAACAATATTTTTTTGTTAATAACCTATCATATTACTTGTTTAGACATGTTATACTATTAGAGTGGTTACTTTTAATTTTATTTATGAATCAAATGGTTTTCAAGTCAAATTTGAAATTTGTAAAGCATTTTAAGTGAAATGTAAACAAATTTAAAAGTTTTTAGGTAAAGACACAAAATCAAAAAGTAGATGTCGCTACTATAATGTAGGTTAAAATCCGTTCAAGATCCATTCCCCGAGGTCGATGGGATTGATGTATCATACAGCTAGGTATACGCATATAACATGTGTAAGGTGGAGATGAGGACTGTGTATCCTAAGTTGCTAACAAATTTACTATGACCAGAATAGATGCCTATTTCTAATTTTAAGCAAATTTAATTGACTCAAAATTTCAAATATCTCAGCTTATAGCTTGATACAATACTAGAGGCCTATGATTTAAATATGGAAGAATGCTTATTTAGAGTCTATATACAAAACTAATACTGTAATCACGTAGAAGCACGAGTTCAAGACAGGCTACCCAAGTGTATAGCAGTCCAATATGACCAAGGTGTAAAGCCAAGTGGTATCAGTGGGATTTTTGCATACATAGGAGTGAATGCCAATCTCACTAGTCCCCTTACCTAGTTTCCCTTTTGCCTCATATAACTAAAAAATAAAGGTGAAGCAGTCCAGTTTTAGATAATTCATTGGCAATTAGGATAATTTGAAGCAAAATTTCAGCATTTTCCATGTAAAGCATCAGCACAAACAAATTCCTCAATGCGCACAATTTAGCATCCATAAGCAAAATAAAATGGAAACTAAACCTAAATAGAGAATTTACAAAAGCAATTAGGAAAACAATCAAAAAAGAAAGGGGAGACTCATACCCAATAACGAAGTGAAAGGAACTCAACAGGATTTTCAAAAGGCGAACATCCCAAGCTTATCTCTTGGGCTGCTTTGATCTGAGCGGTTTCGGGATCTTCACGAGAATCTGGGTCAGAAACACTGATCGCCAAAGCCAACTGAACTTGGAACTCCTCCTCAAAGTAATTGAAGTCAGGAGAATCCGAATTCAACTCAGTGGCTCTCGGCAATGCTGATGATGACGGCGTCGTTTGAGGGGACAAAGATGAAGTTGACCCGGATTGTTCACACCGGTTGGTTTGCTGATCCGGATCAATCACAGGAGGTGGATGAGGAGGAGGAGTGGTGTGGTGCGGGGTGTGGTGAGAAGGATGATCGGCCACACCACCGCCGATATGAAGTTTTCGGAGTAAATGCTTCATTTTGGACATGGTGAAATATCATGGAAGGAAGAGAACGATAAATGACAATTTTTGTGAGAGAATTTGGGGTTAAGAGGGGAATACGGTGGGTATAAACGGGTTAGGGAAAGAAGGAAGATTCGGTAAACTGTGTACAGTTCTTGGTTGCTAGTACTAACTCTTAACTCTTGTTCTTCAAGCTAAGGAGGGAGAGAGAGAGAGAGAGAGAGAGAGAGAGGGAAAGGGCAAAAGGGATGGTGATGGAATTAAATTAACTGCTCTATATTTTTATTTCTCTCCTCCCTCCAATCAGAGTTACGAATGTAATTCCTACATATCTTATTTAACTTAAATTGAAGTCAATACACCCTTGGTGGGTGGACATTTTAATTGGTAAAATCCTCCGTAATTATTCGTTAAAATTATTTATTATTATTTTTACCTCTTTGTTTTGTTTTTTCTTTAAGTTGTTGCTCAACTTCTGAGAGCTTCTTTCTTTTTGAATTCAAAGTTTTTCTTTTCCCTACAGAGGAATTACTATTGAGGACCATCAGCAGAGCTTCCATGGGACTGGACGATGCAAAATCCATAGCATACCAGCACCTTTAATTTTACCCTACTTTCTCGTGATTGCATCCATTTAATGACTTTTAGAAGCCAACAGAAATTGTAATTCCTTTTTTCTGGATCAGCTACAAGAAGCTTTAAAATCGATTTCTTGGCTTTAGGGGAAAACTAGGGAGGAAATTCATGCTCACCTTTGAAAACTTTTCCAACATTTTCATCAAATTCTTGAAATCTCGAAAATCTATAAATGGGTTTTGATTTGATTGAAAATTATTATATATAGATAGATATAGATATAGATATATATTGTATAAGTATGGTATAATTATATAAAAGTGTATATAAGTAATGCTTTTACATATTTATACAAGTTTATAACTTAGTGTACAGTTAATGTATAAAAATATATAAAGTTTTATAAAGTTGTATAAATGTATAAAAGTGTATATAAGCAATACTTTTATATTTTTATACACATATATACAAGTTTATAAGCTTGTGTACATTTAATGTATAAAAATATATAAAGTGTTATAAAGTAGTATAAATATATATTTCGAATAAAAATTGGACTATATGAGTGTAATTTTTTGAGGTTATGTAAATGTAATTATTTTGGATAAGTTATTAAATTTTGGGGTTTTTTCTTGTAGTTTTTCATCGGAACAAGGGACAAATATACCCCCAAACTTTCAAAATTTATAAGTATATATCATTCGTTATATTTTAGGATAAATCAGACCGTGTCATGATACTCAAGGACCTTTTACAAATTCACACTTGTGACAAAGAATAATTATCCAAGTTATGCATTATTCCAAAACAACCCTAAAAAATGTCTGCCTTGACTTGAAGGGCATTACAACATGACCCTTAAAATAGATTGAATATTCCGCCCGGGTTGTTCTTACTTGACCCTAGTATCATTTAGTTATTTGATTTGCTTTTAGAATTACATCATTTTTTAAAGTAATCTAGTTTGTTGTAGTTCAATACGAGAAAATCTAACCTATCATTTAAGTTAAAACAAATCAACAAAAATTTAAATAGATAATCAAATATATAAAATTACCTTAAAGACTTGGATGCTCTACAAAGCTTTTTGTAAAGAAAACATATATTATAAAAGAGAGAAAGAAAGAGAGAGGGGGAGGTTGGTTTCAAAACCTACTCTCCCTTAATACAAGAAGATCCTTCTATAATAGATCATAAAATAAAATGCCGAACATAAAAGAATAAAAAAGTAGACATGACTTAAAGTAAACATGACTCAATTCCATATTTATATCTTAATAATATATTCTATGACCATAGTATGACCAACATCTATTTAATTATTCACATGGTCAAATGGCATACAAGCTTTACTAAAGTTGCTTTGATAATCTTTTTCTACTCCATTATTTTTATTTTTTTATTTTTTTCCTTGATTTTGATTGATGTGAAATATTTTTCGATCCTTTTTATTTTTTGCAGGTACTTTTTAATGTTCAAATTATCATTTCTTTGAATACTTTGAGATTCTCTTACTAGAAAATCTTCTTCATTGTATGTGGTATGACTGATAGATATCTTTGACACTTCTGATATATTTTAAATGTCAAGATTTTTCATTAACTTTTTCTTGACTTCCTTCATATATGAAGCTATTATCTTTACTTGGAAAATTAGTTATTTCTTTATTTGTAATTTTTTTTATTTGTTTTTAAAGGGATTACTCTCCTCCATTGATGATATCATCTTCAGTTGCTTTTTATTTTTAATAATAATATTTTTTTATTGAATATATCTTGTTCATGAATTTTTCCATCTTCCTTGTTCTTGAAGCAATCTATTTTAAAAAAAAATTAAAATATTATTTTACAAATATGAGAACCATTTAGGTTGTTGGTGACTTCTATGGTCCATTTCATTTTTCATGGAATTGAGAATTTTATAAAGAAATACATAATTAATATTTTTTTAAAAAATATATTTTTTTATTCAACTACATTAATTATGGGGAGGTATCTATCCACACAGTATATATATTTTTATAAGATTCTAGTAGAATATCTGATGAAGGACCATATGAGATCCCCCATTGATAAAATTTGAATTTTTTTGCTCATAAGCATGAGAGTAGATTTTTATAAATTAGGAATGTTTTCTTTTATCGTTCTCATATAAAAGAATTTTATTAGATCTATCAATATAATCTCAATAATTGTTTTTAACTGGAATCTTTTGTATTGGGTGGATATTATTCTTTTCTTCAATGGTACCTATACCCCACTCCTCTAGAATAAATATTTTTTTTATTATAATTTTTAAAAAGTTATAAACTTTTATGCTATTAGCTGGGTAGAAATGTTGAAATTCTACAGATTGTAGAGATGAGAGTATCATCTCATAATGCATTATGTACTTATAGGCAGGAGCAGCATATAATGTTGTATCAAAATATCTTTTCAAGATTTTTTCATGGATCATTTTTCTCATTTTAAATCACTTTTCTCTAGAAGCAATATAATCTCCTTTTTCTCATTTTGACTTTAAACCTTATATTCTTATTAATAGCTTCTATAAGAGCAGTGGAATATGATGGTGAATTATTTTTCTTTCTTTTCTTGGATTTGTCAGACTCTTATGGATTCTGTATTCATTGGATGATCTCTATTAAGATATGATTTCCCTGAAATGTTTGTGGCTACCAGCCTTTGGTTTTCCAAGTGAGCTAGTATTCATGTTCTTCCTCTTCCCCTTCCTTTATTAGAGGGGGTAGAAAATTGAGACCTCATCCTGTCCATATTAAACGTAAATAATATTATTCTAAACACTCTCTAGTTAGAAGATCAGGCAGGCTATTATCTGTCTTTTTTTATATTATATTTCAAAATCAAATGATGCCAATAAAACTTTATTTAAAATAATTATATTTAAAATCTTTGTTAAATATAAGTTAGCATCTTGACAATCAACTTTTATTAAAAACTCTAGAATATATAAAATCTCCTTGAAATTTTAGTATGCATTTGACCATAGCAAGGATATCTTTTCCTATAGTTGCATAATTTTTCTGGCTTTATTTCATTTTTTGAAGTAAAATTGAATAAAATATTCTCATCTATCTTTTGGGGAATATTGATATTCCTCTGTCATCAATAGCTGAGGTTGTTTCTACTATCTTTTTCCAATTTAGATTGGCTAAAGTAAGGCAAGGAATATTTGTTTTTTAGTCAGAGGAGATAATATATTACTAAATTAAAAGAAGTACATATTAGCCTGACTCAATGATAAGCTTGAGCTTGGCTCAGTAGTAGCACCATAACAAATGTCAATTGTACTTACAAAATTAGTTCTTAGGGTTTCTACCCACACTAGTCTACTGGCATACATCGAAGGAACTACTATAAAGTAGTGCTATCAAAAATTTTCTTTTTTGCTCTTTCTTTTGCAAGGACGTCAACAATACTATTCTGCTTCCTGTACACGTGCATCACCTTTGGTTTTCCCAACTGTTATATTAAGTACCTACACTTAAAGATTAGAGGCATCACATAGTAAATTACCGTTGTGAAGCATTGCGATGATTTCCATAGAGTCCATTTCAACATCCAGAGTTTTGAGGTTACAATGTGCGCTAGTTTGAGGCCATGCCAAAGGGAAAGGAGTTCAGTACGATTGTTTATAGTAATGTGAAGACCTTTAGAGAAGCGTACCACCCAATCCCTTTTGTTATTTTTTATCACCCCTCATATTCCCCTTACCCCAGGGTTGCATGTAGGAGTCATCAGTATTAAGCTAGTAGTCGGGCATTGTAAAGGGTTCCCATTTGATATTGATAGAGGTAAGGTTTTTTATGGCCTTACCTCCAGAGCAGAGAAGAGGTAGTGGTTACAACTTCACTGTAGTTGGTGATAATGGAGCTTGTCTCTTTTTTATTATTAAAGAGGTTGTGATTTCTGTTCTTCTGGATGTTTTAGAGAGATAAAGGGAAAATGACATCCTAGTAGAGGATGTTGTCATAAGCATTTTTAGAGATGATTGACTAAATGTTGGTCTAAGTCATTGCCAAAGTTATTAGTTTTGAAAGGTAGATAGAAGAAACTTCTTGTAATAAGGTTGTGCCAGAAGGGTTGAGTTGACGGGCATTCCCAAAAGTGATGGTTTATGTCTTCAATACTATAGTTGTAGAGCTTGTAGTTTGAGTCGATGTTAAGGCCCATAAAGTGGAAGGTATTACTATAAGGCAGTCTGTTATGGTGAAACAGCCATAGAAATAATTTAAGCTTATTGGGAATATTCGGTTTCCATATCTAGCAGAACTTTTTCCTATTTAAGTTATCCATGTTCCCCTTTTGGAATCTATATAGTGGTAGGCACTCTTGATAATGAAAAGGCCATTAAAATTTAATCTCCAGATGATATTATCAGTATAATCTCTCGGATTGGGACAAAAGGAGTCGAGGATAGTTTGGATATTGATGGTGGGAAGGGTGAGGTAGATATTATGCAAACTCTGTTGGCCATTCTACCAAATATCAAAATGTTTGGTGTTGGTTTCATGGTGGTTTAGAGGACCCTGTATACATTTCTGAGAGGGGACATATTGCGTATCTATCTATCAAACTAGAAACTATCTATCTATAGAACTAGAAACTTTGTCCCCGCTTTTCACTTGCTACTGAGTGGCTTCTTTACAAGATCTCCATCTATTAGAAACATATTTCTAGGTCCTGGATGTGACTTTTTTGGGGATAGAGGAGGTTTGGGGAATTATTTTTAGAGATAAGAACTCAGCCCAAAAGAGGGTGGGTTTAGTGAGGACTCTTCATGTCAGGCTAGCATTGAGGGCTCTATTTTTGGTTGTAACACTTTACATTCCTAAAACCCTTGAATTCTAGGCTTGGTGATGGTTTTCCAGCCTATCAAATGTATTTCCCTCTTAGTACCGGTAGTTCCCCAGATAAAGTTCCTCTAAGGTTTATCAATATATTTCACAACTTTGTTAGGAAGGTCAATGTATTGCACTACAAGATTGGGAATGCAACTAAGGAAGGATTTTGCAAGGACAGAACTTCTAGCCATATTCAGGAAGTTAGTCTTCTATCAGGAAATCTTGGTATTAATGTTGTTAATGATTGTCATGCTCTGGGTTTATACCTTGGATGAGACTTGGTACTTGAATCCATGAATTTCCCCAAGCTAAACTATGGCATACTAGACAAGTATACTATATTATAAGCAAAAGCTAAACGACATAATTATGACTTGTACTGTGGAAATCATAAATCAAGAGTTTAAAATATCAAAGGCTAGGCCTGAAGGGCTAACATGATCAATACTCATTTTTGTCTTAAAAGACTCTAAGATAGTAAGAATGTTACGTCGGGACAAGGCAATTGACTAACCTCAAACCAGTAAACTATCTAAAAGGAAATTGCAATTACTAACTAAGTCCTGAGAATAATAAGGACTTACCAACTCTGAGCTTGTGGCGGGGTATGCTTAGCCACGAGTCATGAAAATATAGGCAAAAACGTATGCAATTAGTACAAGGAAGGTACCGAGCATGTAGTAATGTGAAGTGCAATTTAAAATCATTAGTCAAACTAAAAATAAGAATATATTAAAAATCTTAAGAATATGACTCTAAAATCCACACTATCAAATAAAGATAAGTGTCATTTAAGGACTAAGAGTATATGAAACATGTACATCTGAAATAATATGAGCATTGTCATATCAAATATCATATCATATGGACTATCATTCAAAAACATATTTTCTTTGGGTTGAAGTTTCTCTTAACCGACATAAATCATGTGAGCTAAACATGGAGTCCAGTAGCATATCACTGCACTTAAAAGGCCTCTCTAACCTTCTAGAGTTAGATCCATATAACTAAGGATCTTGTAATATCATCTACGATAATTTCAGGCTGATAAATACCTATGATGGCACGTAGTTTTAGCACTAGGGTGTCACCCCTTAGGTCGAGCACCTGTTCTGGGATCTGCACATGGCAAGTGTAATATGAGTACAAGCTGCTGAAGCAACCCGTACCTAGGAGGCTTTGAGGGCCTTCTAGGTACATAACAATAATAAAAATAGTAAATAATGGAAGATAATAAATATGGTCACAGAATTAAATAGTACATCATGGAATCTAGCTACTTAGATAGGAATCAAGTAACAAGTAGAACACATATAGCTAGCTAATCAAATATTGGGAATTCGGGCAATGAATGGAGATGTACCCGGAATCCTTGTAGCAGTATATGTGAATAATAAAAATAATAAAATCAAGGGTAAGAAATATACAAAGAAACATAAAAGGTATACCCGTAACCTCAAGTAAGGGATGAATGAATGAACAATAATATAATGCACAATATCCCACATAACATGAAATATCAAGTAACTAATGATAACATCTAAGCAGTAATAATATGTCGAGTCCTATGGACTTATATCTCATGGTAACCCTAATTGACTAATTGAATCATGCCATGTATAATATCATATCAAAATCCTCTTAAGTAGTTCATAAATATGATTCTTTCTACTCTAAGTCCTAAATATATTAATTTATGATGCCAAGGAAAAGTAATGTCAGGATTATGCTTAGAGAAGCCCTCTCTTCGGTATTATGTGTTCATCT
Source organism: Withania somnifera (assembly GCA_039654485.1). Classification (NCBI taxonomy): domain Eukaryota; kingdom Viridiplantae; phylum Streptophyta; class Magnoliopsida; order Solanales; family Solanaceae; genus Withania; species Withania somnifera. The sequence goes on along the minus strand of JBDJHY010000106.1, from coordinate 8,670,984 downwards.
TCTGAAGTAGTCATATTGTATGATAATTCTCATACCCCTACCTTGAGCTCTAAGGTTTCAATAAGAATCAGTCTAAATTGAATAGTCACTCTTTTTGTAATGATGTTCAGTTCAGATTTCATGTTTAAGATCCAGAGTCAAACTTTTATCAATAACTTCCAGAGTTTATGCTTATACCTTAATTCCTTTAGTTATTACATGCATAAGGTAGAAGATTATAGTCAGAGGAGATGGTGAAAAATCTAAGGTGGAAGACAGTTGATACTCAGTTAGTAATAGCTCTAGTATGCTTATGTCACCTAAGTTACTGAGTTTGGGTGAAGTATGTGTTATGTTCCAGTTATATGTAATGGTTAGATGAGATTAGTAATTTCAGCAGTGTAAGAAAATCCTTAGACATATTTTTCTTCAAGGAAGCCCGTAATAATACATTACTATAGGCTTGAATGTCATGTTGGTAAGTATATGAATGCATTCTATGGTTAGTGACTCCTTGATAGGATATAGAGATTTATAAAACTTAGGGAGAAGAAGTAATATCTTTGTTGATATAGAATTTGAAATTTTGTGGCTTAGACTAGCATGATTATATTACAGGTAGTACCTTGTACCTTCGGGTTAGGCTTAAATAGAGTAATTCTTATAGATATACTTATCCCTTATCATATTTGAGTAGAGTGCTCTCAACGAGATTTGAAGTTTACAGCTAGTGAAGTGTAACAATTCATGAGGAGATCATGTTGGTGAAATATAGTTAGGATTGAAAGTTAGCAGATGCATTCATTGAAGAATAGTAGTTTTCTTCTTATTTCGAGCCTTGTATTTTCATGTTCCATGTTACCTAGTTCCTTACATCCAAACAAATTAGTACAGGAATCATACAGATAAACTCAATATATTTCCTTTCTTTCCTCTTAGTTTTTCTCCTTTAAATTTCATGTCTATGCACATTCCGTGTGAAGTCATGTTATACGTATTCCAGCTGAGTTCTTACTTCTAGATGAGTCAGTTACAACTATGATAGATGTCCAGTTTAAAAAATCATCTTCATGATAGCAGTTTCACCTTTCTAGCCCAGTCATATCTAAGTAAGTAACCGCATCTACTCCTTTATGCTCAGAGACAATGTTAAGTAACTATTTTATTCCTTTTGATTATACCTTGACAATGATGCTTTATGTTAGATAACTTCATATTCGACAAGGCTTACGTATAAGCCCTTACCTTCGTGCTTATGATCCCAAAACAAATTAATAAGGTGCTTTGATCATGCTTATGGTATATCTTAAGGAGTCCCTATGACTCAAGTTTTGGATCCTTTACCTTAGAGTATAATTAAGTTCCTTAGGAGGAAGATGTCTAAAGTAATGGATTCCACTTTACAAATAGATTATATGATCTTATTCCTTTAGAATATCTATGCTCATGCTCATGCACTCTTTCATAGACAAATAAAGTTCTTCATAATTGTAGATATCAGTTGATAAGTGTAGATCCATACATCTTAAGACAGTAAGTCTAGATTCAGCTCAGCTCAACAGTTGCTTCCAATTATATCAGTCCCATGCACTCATGCGTCATACTTATGCAGACAAGATACAATGATCGATCCTAGTTTTCATTAGTCTTAGTATATGCATTTTCTCTAGAGTCATTTAGTCAGATCTAAATCAGTTAGATCTGTTAGCTTAATTTTTATGTACATTTCAGCTCAGTCTATGTTACCTATAGGATCAATATCTAGTCAGTTAATTTATTATGTTTCCCATGTTTAATATCCATGTCACGATATTAATATTAAGTCACATTCAACTTTAATCTAGATTAGTATCTCATGTCAGATAAGTTTAGACTCAATTCTCAGTCTTACTTTCTATTCTTACTCATGATTCATCTTCACCCTTTATTTGAGGATGAATGATCCCAATGGGAGATAATGTAACATCCCAAAAAATTCAAACTAGAATTTTAAATGTTTTACATATGTAGATAGGCTTCAAGTATATGAGTTGTCACTTGTTCCTAGGTGATAAAATAACTTTTATAGTATATGAGTAGTATTTGATATGATCCAAGGTTAAGAGAAACTCCTAGCACAAACTTAAGTCAAAAGCTCGTCCATTAGCTTAGTTTACATATCATTTCAGTCATAAGTCAACTTAGCTTAGTTTACATATCATTTCAGTCATAAGTCAACTTCTAATTATTGTATCTCCTAATATATTAGGTGTTATGTGACCCATAAACTATTCAAAGAAAGGTCTATGAGTTTATTTTTCAACACAACAAACCACATGTCGATATGAGGTTAGAGTAAAAGGTTACGATTATTTTATTAAAATGACATAATGTAGTGGACTTACTAGAATCATATGAAGACCCCGTATATGGGCCGTCTATGGGGACATTCTATCTTTATACCCAATACATATGAATATACAAGAAAAGTTTATTCAAGTCTTTTCACCCATTTTTTCCCACTCTTTTCCTATTTCTTTCAATCCTAATTTGGTTTTCTCTCCTCTCCTCTTCCTCCAACATCATGATATACTTCTTTCATGTATTTCAATGTAATATTATATATTTCCAATAGTTAGCTATGAATTTCTAACAAGATTCCACCATGTAATTCAAGAGATATCAAGAAAAGTAAATCAAAATTTTCAAGAACCCAAATCTTGAAACTAATCCTCAAGCTAGGGTTCCAACCAAGTGCTTCCTTCAGCCTTCTTCTTCAGGGAAATTCTCCATACCATGTAAGTGTGATATTCAATGGTGGAATTCTTCCGTCCCTATGTCCAAATTTACTTTCATGATATAAAAAATTTCATGAGTTCAGGCTAGGGTTCTATTCAAGAATTTTAAATTTATGAACCTATATGAATTGTGTTCTATAGTATATTTTGAACATGATTTACATAGTTACCATGATTTCCATAAATATGAACATAGTTTCCCTAAACTACCACTAAATTTAAGAACCCTCATGATTCGTATTGCTCAAGTTTATATGATTCATGTACTGTATTAAATTTCTAGAACTTACAAGATCATTGCAAGATATTAATCCAAGTATTCAACTTACAATCCTTTGAGCAAGAACAAGTAATCATGAAATCATGTAGCCATAATAAGATATCTATGAACAAGATGTGTTTCTAGCTTTATAAGTTGTAAGTTATTATGAGTCTATGTTACATGCATGTCTTACTTGTGAGGAGTATTTAGAACCATGGGGATTATTTGCCTCGACTATGCTGCCCCCATAGGTAAATTCATGATTCCCTAGTGGCATAGGCCAAAGTGGATTTATGATCGATCCTTTAATGTGAAAGTAACCTCTACACATTAATAAAAGTATATAGGAACTCACCGACATGGGGTTAAACTCTTTATGTCATGCGCTCACTGATGTATATCGATTATAATAAACTGCCTAGTTGCTCTTATTTAAATTGTTAAATCTTGTTACGTTTATTATTTGAATTCTTATGGTTGAGTGTTTCCTTTATTTGATGCTCCAGTTTTCATGGTATCCTAGTATGATTTCAGTCTCAAGGTATTTCAGCATTCATGATTTCGTAACACTTATAACATTTTTTCATGATACTTTATATGTTCTAGCTCACATCTTGAGTCTCGTCTACTTACATCTTTCATATATGTATGTGTGTATGAATTTATTATTACACATGTACTTTCCTATGTACTGATATATCAAAGTGCTGACCACGTCTGTGTTGCATGATTTCATAATGTATATTTCAGGTACATCCCCAAACTCCAACAAGCTATGGGTGAATCCTCATCTTTCGAGGGATAGTTGATTATTCAAGATTTCATATAATTTCCTTTATGTCATTTAGTTACAGTATCTAGAGTTAGATGGGGCTTGTCCCATCACCTTATCTGTATTCAGTAGAGGCTTCATAGATAAATAGTCAGTAAGTTAGTCAACATGAGTAGTCTGTTTTATAAAACTTTTCGTTCAGATAATAGAAATTGTATTACAAATCTTATTTCAGTTCATTAAAGAAGTTTAGTTCTTTTCTCAGCTTTCGCACTATGTGATATTATTTTCAATTGTCATATTATATCTCACACTCATGATCTACACTAAAAGGCTTGGTTGGGCCAAAAATGGTTGCGAGCGCCAGTTACGTCTAGGGTAGCCTCAAGGCTTGACAATAACTACCCACTGGTCGGTCGTATCTCTATGTAATGGATATGAAGTGTAATAAACCTTAGCATTTAGTGTAATGATAAATGTATCATAGTGATCATATTGTCTCGTGTGCTTAATCTCAATTATATTATGGTGTTGATTCACCCTAGTACGTTTATGTCATGGACCAAACCAGTTGCACTGAAGTAGTACTATATTCTTTTTAGCCAACCACTATATCTAACTTTAATAATATTTTGTATGAGACCAAACTATTCAACAGTTTAGCCATTACCATCTACATCACCTTAAACCGTCACTTCATTTTTATTTGTTTTTTATAACTAGAAACTTCTTCACTTTGAAATTTGAAGCCATTCATACAATACTAATTTGTCATTTGGATTTGAGTATCAAGACCATGTGTAACATCTCTCACCAATTGCAAATGTTCTATTGTATTATGAACATTAAATGCCTGTATATTGTTAATTCAAAATATAAAATTTTATTATAAGTTATATTATACTTGTTTATTAAATATGAGCTTCACACTTACATATTCATGCAACCAATTTGAAAATATCGTATAAATGGCATCACTAACTCGTGTGTTCATGAATAAACTATTAAGTGTACATTGATAATTTAGTAACACTTATTATTTAAATTCATGTAATTCGATAATAAAATTTGACCATTATGTGAGGTATGATTGAATCTGGAAATAATTGAGCAAAACATGTGGCATAGCTAATTTACATTCCATATTAGTGAAACCTCTATTTTTACACTTTTTAGAACCTCGACCAGGTTGATTAAAAATTAAATTTTTGGAAACAAAGGAACAATATCGTCCCCATTAGTATGGTTATCCCTATTTCTTTTACATGGCACTTCATCCTCAAGGTAGCAAAAGCAAAGCAGTTTATCTTGTAAGATAAGCTTCACAAATTGATCCTTCGTTCTTTCCCCTTTTCTTAGTAGTTTATTTGTACTTTTTAATTATCCTATATAATTGTCATGTTATAATTAGTTTATGAAAAATAACAAAATAAAAGTAATACAGGACATGACCTCTCAGATGGATATAACTTCTTCATTTGAATTGGCCCCCCAAGGCGTACCTCTTATACATGTCGAACTGAGAGATTCTTCATCACATCAAAAAAATAGGTGAAAAGATCTTGTCCAACTTAGCGATAATGACAAAAATATTTTTCTCCATTATTTTCAAACTACTCTCCAACAAAATATCAGAATATAACTCTTTAAGAACAAACTTATTTTTGTGACTGGTTTCTATATATAGTTGAAAGGTCGCAAAAATGTGATAGAAATCAAGATTTCTATGATAGTATGAAAATCATGATATTTTATACCAATCAACTTTAGTTCTTCTATATCTACCCGTTTTTTAAAATTTAAAGCATAGCCCTCGAGCATCCTTAAATTCTTCACCGACTCACAGATTTCTCGTTTCTCATTTAATGTGAATGAAAAACTAGCTTTTGGTTTAAGCACTTTACCATTTGTTGATTCCTGCAACCCACAACTCATTATTCATACAATATTATTATAGGTCCATTCTAGTATTTGCATTGTCTTTGGTCTTGCCCTTAACATCGATCACTATATAGAATAAATTATGAAAATATTTTTTTCTCAATGTGAACGACATCAAGATTATGTCACGAAAGGTTATCTTTCCAATATGATAACTCCAAGAATATGCTCTGTTTAGTCTAATTGCTTTCAACACCATATACAAAAATTCTAGAAGGTGAAGCCTCTGTACTTCAAGCAAGTGATAAACTCTCTCCCAAATCTCATGCCCTGACAGAGATGGAGGTGGCAAATCATTCAAGATTATTCTTTTTGAATAATTTTTTCTCCTAAATTCATGGTTCATCAGTAAGAACTGAAGGCCACAATATTGCACAAAACCTTACAAATAAATAAATAAATATAAAACGATCATTGTCAATATATATAGAACCCAAAAAGGTTGGGGTCAATCCTACAGGGAATCTGGTAGAGAATGTGTCTAGTAGAAATTAAATCAATACTAGTTACTATTTTCAAGAGGTGAAAGAAATAGTAAATAAAGTAATAATTTCAAGATTTGAACATTGATTGAAGTGTTAATAATGATTTTGAGACATTAGGGATGTTGTTATGATCCGATTTTGCAGATCATGATGGCACATACTATACCACCAGTAGGAAAACCAAACCCTGTAGTCCAGAGCCGAAACAGAGGACTATGACATTAAATGCGAAAGTATTTTAAAAGTCAAAAGATAATTAAATGCAGAAGTTTTAAAGAATGAAATAGACTACCCAAAATTCGGTATCAGTGTCAAACGAACCATTAAGTGCTGAAATGATAAAAACTAAAATAAGTATAGTAAATCTGCATCTCCGCAATACAAGGAGATCAAATAAAAAATGTATAAGCTAAAGAGAAGCAGGTAAAAACCAGATGCCTAGCTCTCCCTGAATCTCTGAATAAAGTATCAACTGCACGAACTGCTGGCGGTAATCACGATCAAGAACCTGTACTCGGATCTGCTCATGTGTAAGTGTAGTATGAGTACAAGCTGTCAAAGCAATCTATACCTAGTAGGCTTTGAGGTTCCATTGAGCACGTAACAATAATAAAAGCAGTAAATAACAAAGTACAAGAAAAAGGGTCACAAAAGCA
>JBDJHY010000106.1:8651911-8664012 GCA_039654485.1 Withania somnifera | reverse complement strand
ATAGTGCTTCAAAAAATTTGAATTTATATTTGATTTCAAACCAACAATTATGACCCTTGTACTTCAAACCTTGCCACACAAAATGCAACAAAGAGAGTAGTTGATTGGATAACCTTCCATCAGCATAATGAGGTCACAAGATAGAGAATTACAGTTAAGGGTCTAGGCATTAAATACGATATGATCTCCGCTACATTATACAGTAGAAAGACCTTTGCCAAATGATTGTTGCAAAAATGTGGATTGTTTGGATGGATGTAAGTCCACAAGAGATTAGACAAGATTAGAAATAATCCAATTGACAGAAATTGCAAGTAGGAAAAAATAAAAATAAATTAAGAAAAGGTCACTTGAGAAGTTTGATCATCTCCTTTGAAAATTTTCAAACATTACCAGTGTAATAGTGTGGAAGCATGATGCTTGAATGTATTCAAAGGAAAGGACATAGACCTAGATTCACAGGAAGCACGTTTCCATAAAAGTCCTATAATCCTTTAGAATCCATGCATAAAATACAACATAATGGAAGCAAATGATTCATATACGTGATACCAACTAGCAGGAAATAAGGCTTAATCATTATATATTAGCCCCAATATTCACTAGGAAGTTTTATTCATCTTTTAAGTGATTTGTACATTCGTAGACAATGTAGAGAACTTCTCGTATTTAAGAAATAGAGAAACAGGATGGATCCAAATGGACCAAGTAATAATAAGTCATATAACCCAACTAGCTTGGGATAGATGTGTACTTGTGTAGTTTCTGTCATTATTGTCTTAAAAGGGTTTGGATCCGGAAAATAGGGTCAATTTAAATTGTGTTTGACCTAAGTTAAACAACCAGAGTAATCTAGCAAGTGTTCAGAATGCATAATTTGCATATTAGGCATATGAATCAACATTATAGTCTTTGCCATTATATTTAGACTGTAACTTCAATGAAATAAATCAAATTAAGTTCCCGTTTAACAAATCATGGAGACAGACAAAATTAAACATCTCAACTAGATCATAGCTTTCAACCATTGCACAACCTTTACCATTTTTCTTTAAGTCCTTTTGTTCTTATGGTGCAAAGGAGGGGTTTGTACTACAGGTCGTTTTAACATAAAAGTACAGGGACATGAGCACTTCAAAAGATGTAAGATAATCGCCAAATGTAATAATAACAAACTTTAGAACTACGAATAAGTTTGTAGTTAGACATTCCGCGGACTGATTCTCTGGCTAATAAGTTTTATAATGACAACATGCAGCACAAATAATGAGGTAATGTAAAACTTAAATGTAACAGGATCACAGGATCCCAACTGTTTGATGCATTAAAGGGATATCTGACTTTTGAGAAAGTTTTATGGTAGAAACTCAGGAAAATTTTGAGGAATTAAGTAAGTTTAGTCCTAGGTTCAGCAACCCAAATCGTTTGAATTTGAAAGGGCAAACATTATCAAAATTCGATTTTGATTAGTGTTCTGGAATCCTTTCTTTGAGGAGAATCAGTTGATGGTATTGGTTAGGAAATTCTGCTCCATTGACCGGAGTGACGTTTTTAGTCAGACATTTGACCGCAAATTTGATTTTTTTACCCAATTTTCGTATAGAAAACAAATATAGCAATATGAATGTCACTGGAATCATATCCTTATGGAGATTCTATATTTGATCAGGTTTTGACCGTTCGGAAGCGTTATGGAAAGATAAATTCATAATTTGACGCTTGGGCTTCGGTTTAAGGCAATCAGAGATTTCTTGATACTTTGAAGTGTTAGTTTTGATGTATTAAATGAATTCAAGGGTAATGGATAATAAGGGAGTCTCGTATAAATGAGATAACAAACATTTAAGTGGGCACCGATGCCATGAAATGGGAAAATTTACATGCAATTGATTATCGATAATAGTATTTCATGACTTGTGGGTATGATTGAATTGTTGATACTTGTGAATTACATAAACTTAATTGTGACTTGATGAAGTTGTAGGATCGATTGATAAAATCATGTTATTTATATTTGTTCACACATATTCATACCACTCTTATTATTGCATGATAATTATTGATTGATATTGCCTATTGTTTTATTTGTGAAATTCATATTATTATTACGCTGATGGCAAATGGTTCTGGCGAGTGGTATTATCCTATGGAAAATGGTTCCAGCATATATATTGACCTCATGAGGCCCCCATGGTCCCGAACTATCCAACTGAGGAAGTGGGTGTATGCCCCTTTTTGGCTAGTGTTTTGCATTTTATATTAATTTGATGTTGAATTGTTGAGATAGTTGTGATGTTGATTAGACTTGATAAAGCAGAGGCACACTGTGATATCAACTGTGGTGTAATGGGTTTCGGACAATATACGGCTTATTTGCTTTATTATGCTTACCTTGATTCTATAAATTGTCTGTATATTAATTCATTTTATGGTATATTTATACTCATGAAAAGTAACTGTTAGGACTAAATCTCGGTATTGCTTCTAAGAAGGATCAGTAATCAAAGCTCGCTGGGTACACGAGTCTCCTATGCTCACTCTGCACTTGTTGCACCTTTTTGCATGCAGGAAATGATCCAAGTACTAGTAGAACTTGAGTTTTCTTGCAATCGAGGTAAGTTGTTGTTGGAGTTTTGAGTGAGCTGCTTTCTCTTTGGTAACACTGGATTCTAGAGACTCTTATCTTTCCCAGTCTTATTTCCTTTTAGATAGTTGTTTTAGATTTTTCAGAATTTCTTTGTATTCACAGATGCTCCTGTACTAGTGTCACCAAGTCTTGGGGTTGTTTTGGTTTTGACTCATTTATTCAGCACTTAGAAAAGTTAGTTGCTTAATTTTATATTATTTCGGTATTATTCAAACTGTTAAATGGTTAATAAAGGATCCGGATCCTCCTAGAGAATGGTGGATGCCCTCATAAAGGGCTGGGATTTTGGGCCGTGACAAGTGCTATCCCATAAATTTGATGTAGAATTGTATAGTTCGGAAAGCTCAAAAATAGCATCCCTAAGGAACTAACAGAAGCACAAGATCCACTATGCAAAAGGTCATACAAAGAAATATTTATTTTAATTTCTAGTTTGCATGTGTAATATTCAAAATCTTTACCTGCAAGCGCCAACATTTACTATCCGCGTACCGTAAACTTAAGTGAACAGGAGGATTAAGTAAATTGACATGCACCAGACACTTACATCTATGTATAAATTAGCAAATTGGGGTCCCAAGGATTTGATTGAAGATCTTTGAGATCATTTTAGATTATCACAGCCTAAACCGATCCCAAATAATGAGCAGTAAACTAGTCTTAAGGTTAGGTAATATGTTCTAATGTTCAGAAATTTGAGCATGTTCAGAAATTTGAGCTTCAATCTAATTGAATCGAATAAACCTACATCACAAAATTAATTGCTCCTAATAGTCCAAGCCAAAACAATGAAGGTAGAAAACACCATTTTCCTAAGATAACTAAGTCTAACGCAAATGAAGTAACTAGTAATAGCTGCACGCAAGTACCTCAATAACACCTAATTAAGAAAGTTGGGGGTGGGTGGGGTCGGGGTGGGTGGGATAGAGAGAGAGAGAGAGAGAGAGAGAGAGAGAGAGAGAGAGAGAGAGACTCATCTATCTTGTTACTGCACTAATGTGTTACTATAGACGAAAAAGAATGTAATTTTATTTGACCTCCAAGCTTATACTGTTAATAGTTATAGATGAACTATTTGAAAAAAATAAAATTCGAAATTTAACCTCTGAAGTTTGATATCTATTTAATTTTTTAAGAAAGGGTTGATACTCATTTAACGGAAGAATTCAGCTGAAACATTAAGATGCATTGTCTGAACGATACTTTTCAATGTAAAGATTAGGTGTTTCCTTCTATGTACAGAAGGAAACTCGAAACCAAAACGTTAAATTATGTTGACTTCTTAAGATCTGATATACCTATAAGCTTTTACATATTTATATGTTTTCAAACAATATCTTTTTGTTTAATAACCTACATATGACTTGCTAAGACATGTTATATTGTTAGAATAGTTATTTTTAATTTTAATTATGAATCAAATTGTTTTCACTTCAAATTTGAAATTTGTAAAGCATTTTAAGTGGAATGTAATGCATCCAACATTAAGTTCCAAATAGGGTTAAAAACACAAAATTGTGATAGTGAAATAGCAAGAAATTAGATAGTTGTTTAATTGTTTAATTAACAGTTAGACGAAAGTTTATACTTTATCAATAAAGTATCTGAGTCCAGCCAAATAAGTAAGAGTCGTGCACGGATAGGGGTTCTCATTAATGGCTCAATAAAGTACAAACGTAGGTGGCTGGATAACAGTCCAATTAACACGACGACGGTTACAAGATAGAGCATAACAAGATCCCAATTGATTAACGAATTGAAAGACATTTAAATTTTGGAGAGTTGAGTCACTTGAAACAGCTGGCTTAACCTAAAGATATTGGAGGAAAGCGATTAATAGATGACCCCATAGTTCATAATTGGAACCGGTGCTCATTGTCTTCATATGAAGGATATTAAATGATTTTATACATAGGCGATTATCAGAGGAAAATAGAATGAATTAAAAAGTTTTTAGGTAAAGACACATAAAAAAAACAAAAACTAGATGTCACTAATATAATGTAGGTTAAAATCCGTTCAAGATCCATTCCAAGGGGTTTGTAGGATTGATGCATCATACAGCTAAGTATACACATATAACATGTGTAAGGTGGAGATGAGGACTGTGTATGCTAACAAATTTACAATAAACTGAATAGATGCCTATTTCTAATTTTAAGAAAATTTAATTGACTCTCAATTTCAAATATATCAGCTTATAGTTCGATCCAATACCAGAGGCCTACCATTTAAATATGGAAGTATGCTAATTTAGAGTCTATAAACAAAACTAAAACTGTAATCACATAGAAGCACATGTTCAAGTCAGTCCATATGACCGAGGTGTATAGCCAAGTGGTATCAGTGGAAGTCTTTCATATATAGGAGTGAATGCCGATCTCACTATTCTCCTTACCTAGTTCAGTTTTCCCTCATATAACTTAAAGAAATATCAAGCAGTCCAGTATTAGAATATTTATTGGCGAATTAGGATACGTAGAAGCAGAATTTCAGTATTTTCCATGTAAAGTATCAGAACAAACAAATTCCTCAATGCGCACAATTTAGCATCCATAAGCGCGAAAAAAAATTGTAATTAAAACTAAATTGAGAATTTACAAAAGCAATTAGGAAAAACAATCAAAAAAAAAAAAAAGGAGATTCATACCCAATAACGAAGTGAAAGGAACTCAACAGGATTTTCAAAAGGAGAACATCCCAAGCTTATCTCTTGGGCTGCTTTGATCTGGGCGGTTTCAGGATCTTCACGAGAATCTGGGTCAGAAACACTGATGGCCAAAGCCAATTGAACTTGGAACTCCTCCTCAAAGTAATTAAAGTCAGGAGAATCCGAAATCAACTCCGGGGCTCTCGGCAATGCTGATGATGACGACGTCGTTTGAGGGGACAAAGATGAAGTTGACCCGGATTGTTCAAACCGGTTGGTTTGCTGATTCGGATCAATCACAGGAGGTGGATGATGCGGAGGAGAGGTTTGATGAGGGGTGTGGTGAGGAGGATGATTGGTCACACCACCGCCGATATGAAGTTTACGGAGTAAATGCTTCATTTTAGACATGGTGAAGTATCACGGAAGGGAGAGACTGATAATAAATGAATTAATTTTTGTGAGAGAATTTGGGGTTATGAGGGGAATAGGGTGGGTAGAAAAAGGGGGTGGGGGGAAGCAGGAAGATTCAGTTAACTTTGTACAGTTCCTTGGTTGGTAGTACTAACTCTTAACTATTGTTCTTCAAAGTTCAAACTAGGGAGAGAGAGAGAGAGAGAGAGAGAGAGAGAGAGAGAGAGAGAGAGAAAGGGCAAAAGAGATAGTAATGGAATTAGATTAGCTGCTCCATATTTTTATTTCCTCTTCCCTCCAATAAGAGTTACGACTCTAGTTCCTATATGTCTTATTTAAATTGACTTCAATTCACCTCTTAATAGGGTGGACAATTTAGTTTTCCATTTGATAGTTTCGGAGTTTGATTTTTATAATTCAATAGATGATTGAAAAGTTTGTTTCTATGTTAGATATGGTAATTCGATAGTTATCGAGTTAAAAAAATATATATTTTAAGAGGATATATATTTAATTTGTCCAACATTTGATATGTTAGCTATTAAAGAAATCAAGTATTGAGGTTAGATCTTCACTCTCAAGTCCTAATATTACGAATTTACCGATATAGGTCAATTAAAACATTCCAAGTGACTCGTTCATATTTACCATATATATATATGGGTAAATAGAGATACATATGGGTGAGCATTTGGTATTTTGTTCGGTATTTTTTCTCTCGATATGTAATAACTAGTAATTAACAGATTCAAATATTAAAATTTTAAAACTATCATATATGATAATCGCAATTTCAAAATAAATCACAATTCAGTTTGGCAATTCAATAATGATTGAGTTATGCTCATTCCTACTAGTTAAAAGGGGTTGAGAAGGTACAAGTTATGGTCCATAGAATTTTATCATCACATTAAATGCGAGGATTGGATAGGGGAGGGGGTCTCCAAGAGGACAAAAGGGGTTGAGAAGGTAAAAGTTATGGTCCATAGAATTTTATCATCACATTAAATCTAAGAAGTGATTAAACTAAAACTTTAAATTTGATTCTACAAGGATTCAAGTTTCAATTTTAATAAATTTACATTATTTAAATCATATAAATTTGAAATATTTTCTCTTTCTCAGTCGAATAAAAATGAAATAGGGTTGTAAAATATTTCTCATGACAACCAAAATTTAGCCTCCTCTTGCAAGACAATAATTGATTTAAGGTCATACATCATTTGGATCTTTTTGTCTCTAACCTTTTCTATTTTTTTATAGAAAATTATTATAGTCCATGGAGTAAAGGAAAAAGGACAATGAGAATTAACCCGAATATATTATGTGGAAGACCTGAACTAGTAAAATACATAAATAGCTTTTACGATAACATCTTTTATATTTGAGTTTCATGTTTTTAGGCCAACGACAATAATGTCAAAGCATCCCAAGATTTTAGGCCAACAACATAGGTCAATGGACAAACTTATGTTGATGATGGTACTTTGACCCCGTGCAGTATGGGACCAGAGCCATCGAATTGTTAGGAATCATATCCCAAATGAAGAAGACTATTTCTAACCCAATGAGAGTGATTGGGAAAATAGCACACCAAGAGAAAGATGAGGACCGTTTGGCCTATTAGTGTCAAGCCTTGAAGCTTTTCCTGGACGTAACATGGTACTCAGGAGTCACAAGTGGATATAAGCTAACCCTTGGATCATGCCTGCTCTATATATCATAAAATATAAATAATAATAACTGTGCACAAGCATAAGAAAATCATGACATGCCATAAATAATGAATGAGACAAAGCCCTATAAGTCAACTAACAAGAATGAACCCAAAAAATAACTAAACTAAGTACTACTATTGTTGTCTGAAAACCTCTAACGCGATAATCTGAATAGTTATTGGGACAGACCCTCATCTAATTGAGAACCAAAATTGAAGATCAAAATAAACTAAATAAATTGAAAGAAAATCCATGAATCTGGTCCCCGGTAGATGAGGACTCACAAATATCTAGCAAGATGAAAACTACCGAACGTTTGGTTGTTGATCATTGAACCTATACACCGGAATATACATGGTAAACACATCTAGTGCAAATCGCAATCAGTACATGAAATATACTGGTACGTAAATAAGTATATGTGTAATAATATACATATAGATACATAAGCTATGAACAGGTAAGACTACAGCTAAGAGCTAAAATCTTGCAAGGTAACATGAAAATTGAAACATATGGTGATAAAACCATAACAACTAAACTATCTGCTGAAATACCATAAAACTGAGGTCATGATGGCATATCACAAAAACTGGAGTATCATAAAGGGGATGACACTAAAATTGTAAGGAGTCATGTAGTAGTTATTGTAAGTTTTTAATAGTTCAAAAGAGGACAAATTGGGAGTTACTTATAACCGACATATGCCATGTAATCGCATGATATCCACCGTATAATCCCGCATTAGTGAAGTCCCTTATACTTAGCCAAAATTATAAAGGTTACATGTGCATCAAGTGATTGATTATAAATGCCACCTGGGCTAGACCACTGATTTTTTGTATAACCTATGCGAGCAACATAGTTGGAGGAATAATCCTTTTGGTTCTAAATAATACTTACAAATAAGACATGCATGTAGCTTAGGCTTATACTAACTTGTAACTTGTAACTTTCTTGTTCATGAACATCATGTCATAATGATGGATATTCGTGATATTTGTTATTAATTTTGTTCATGGGACTCATAATTACCAATATTTGAAATATATCTTGAAAACGTATAAATCTTGAGCAATTAAGCGTAGAAGTTCTTGAGTTTAAAGTTAGTTCATGGAAACTTGTACATGTTTATGGAATCATAATAATAATGTAAATCATGCATGAAATATCATAAATATAATGAAAGCATAAATTATAAATTTAAAGTAATCATAAACTTAAAGTAGCAAAACTTAGCCCTGAACACTTTTAACATATATATTTCATGAAATTATTTTTAGATGTGGGGATGAAAGAGATCCTCCACTTAATAGTATGCCTACTTGAGAGGGGATAATTCCTAAAGAATTTACAAGAAAAGGAGCTTAGAATTTGAGGAACCCTAACTTGGCTTGAGGAACTTGAACATAATTTCGTATTTCCTTCTTCTGACTTGAATATGAATGTAAAGAGTGAAGAATTTCTCTAAGCATTGATTTTATATGTCCCTAAGGTAGGATTTACATGACGTAGTTTTGATCATTTAGAAGTTAGAAAATGACCAAAAAAAACCTTAAGGAAACTAATTTTAAAAGCTAAAAATTTTCTACCTTGGGAAAACCCCTGCATTGCACAACTCATTTTAGGGGATAAGCCTGTGCAGCTATCTTATTCCCTTGGAATGCAACACAAATTTATTTTAGGGGCTAGGTAATGAGCTCTTAAAACTGTACTGCAACTGGGGCTGATCCAGGTGAATATGGTTGCGACCACGGGCTATTTCATGGTCCAAAAGCTACTTTTTAACCCCTATACTCATCTTGAAATATTTCTAATGGGTTTGGGGGTTTTGAGACTTATTTTTGGATCTCTATAAAGCCTATAAAAGACCAAGAGGGGAAATATGCAATACATCACATTATCTCCCCCTTGAGTAAGACTAGAAACTGAAACTAAACACTGAGTTAGAAACTTAACTAACATGAGACAATGGACTGAACTGAAGCTTAACATGACTGAACATGAGTATTATGACATGAATATAGGAATGAGAAGCATGATGAGGCTGATGTGAAAACGTGAAATAAAAAAGAAATATTACGAGGGAGAAAGCTGATTACCTTGAGTTGTGTCTGAGCTGGGAGGGAAAAAATGTAGGTACTTATCCATCATATTATCTTCGGCTTTCCATGTAGCACTCTTAATAGACTGATTTCTCCATTATACCTTGGCTGAAGCAATTTTCTTATTCCTATTAGGTTGTGAATATTGACTGTCTAGGATATTTACTATAACTTTCTTATATGATAATTTGTTTCTTATCATAATACTCTCAATCAAAATAATCACTGAAAATCTTTTATCCACTTCTTTACCAAAGAGATATGGAACACTGGATGAACTAATGCTAGCTCCATTAGAATAGTAAGTTCATATGCCACTTTGCCTATTCTCTTCAAGATCTAGTAAGGGCCTATATACTGGGGACTAAGCTTCTTCTTCTTTTCAAATCTCATAACTCCCTAAATGCGAGAAACCTTTAAGCATACCCAATAATTAACTTCAAAATTGATATATCTTCTCCTTATATTAACATAGGTTTTCAGACGACTCTGGGTTGTTTTATATGCTCTCAGATCAATTGATCCCATAACTCTTCCTCAGCCAGGCTTGGGCAGAATAGCAGAGAAAGTATTAGTAGTATAACAAAAATCCTTCCCCGTGTAGCCTCATGGATTGAGTCTGGCCCTATAAATATAAGATTTAACTACCTCAAACTACTCGATGGAAGACTGACACATCCACTTATACAAAGCTTTATAGGGTGTCATCTGGATTCTAGACTGATAACATTATTGTAGGAGAACTCAATCAATGCCAACTATTTATCCCAATCTTCTTTGAAGTCGATGACATAAGAACTTAACATATCTTCTAAGTTATGAATTATTTTCTCTACTTAATCGTCTTTCTATTGATGTAAGGTTATACTGAGTTGGACATTAGTGCCCATACCTTTATGGAAAGACCTCAAAAACTGAAAGGTGAACTGAATGCCTCCATATGAAATAATAAATGGGGGATTACCATGATATCTAACAACATCCTGATGTATATTCTGGAATAATCCTCAGTTGTATTGGCATCTTTGATTGGCACAAAATGGGAACAATTAGTCTTCTTTTCCACAAATATCCAAATTAAATCATGTTGAGTCTTGGTATGGGGTAAACCTGTAATAAAATCCATATTTACTACTTCCCACTTCCAAGCCAGAATGGTAAAGTTCTAATGAAAACCTCCTGGTCTCTGGTGTTTAGCCTTGACTTGCTGACAATTCAGACACTTAGCCACATACTTTGCTATGTCCTTTTTCATGTGGTTCCACCAATATACCTTTTTTGGGTCTCAATATATTTTGGTGGCACTAGGATGAATATACTTTGTACCATGATCCTTTGCTAATAGCTTCTCTCTTAGCCTGTCAACATTCGCAACACACAATCTATCTTGATTCCCAATCACACCATCTCCCCTTTAGGACAAAACCTGCACCTTTTACTTTCCAATTACAACCTTCAACTAATGTAACACTGGATCTCTGTCTTGCGATACTGTAATAACCTCCAGGTCATTTTTCCAATTTCTATGGGTTTTTACTATTTTTCCCTTATTTTTGTTGCTTTATGATAAAAATGTTTGATTCTATGGTTGGTTGGGAAATTGAATGAGTTTGGAGTAAGATTTTAGAAATTTTGAGTTTTAAAGCTTTTAAGTGTTACATATGGAACTCTAGTGATCATTTAGAGTTTGGAATCTCAAAACAAAAATCCGTCAGCTCCAGAATATTTGTTGTGGTCTAGTAGCACCTTCATTTTATGGTTTATCCCATTTGTGGTAAATTTGGGTGATTAGATGGGATAAAGTTGAGTTTCTAAAGGAATGGTTGACTCGGATCAACATTTAGACTTAGAATGCCTGGATTGAAAGTTTGATGATTTTGTTGGACTCGAGAGGTGGATTTTAGCCTAGAATGAGGTCTTTCATATTTTTTGTACGCTCTGGGGGAATTTTGTTTATTTTGAGTTATAGTTAGTTTTTAGTCCTTAAACAAGTATCCAGTCATAGAGACCTCGTACACATGATTTGATGGTTTTGTTGAATCTGAAACATCAAAATTAGTATGGTTGCATATATGGTTTGTTTGCACGGGATTCCAAATAAATCTCGAGGATCCTTTTAGAATCAATATTTATGTTGTGAAATATTATCAAAACGACAACGATCCTGTCACCCCTAGACCCTCACGATCTGGAGTATGATCGTAATCACGGGGTAAGAGGGTTACAGAGGGCCATGTTTGTGATGGCCAGAGATTTTTCGTGGTCTGCAATCGCGGGAGAAGCTCTACGATCATGATGTGTAGTAAGGACAATGCTTCGCGTTCGCGATTAAGGTCTGCGATCGCGGGAGTAGTACTATTTACCTAGTCACATTTTAAGCTCTTTCTTTCACGAACTTGGTTTATTTTCATGCAATATACAACTCTAAAACCATACTTTGGCAAGTATTAGCTGAGTTTTTCAAGAATATTGATTGGGTAATATTTCTAAACCCTTTTCCATCATTTTCCCATCACTTTCACATGATTTTTACATTGGGATTCATGGTTTGAAACCCAAAAATGATG
>JBDJHY010000106.1:8636255-8647623 GCA_039654485.1 Withania somnifera | reverse complement strand
CATATAAGACCATATGAGTAGAATGTAAAATCCAGCACCCCTTGTTGGGAGGGATACATCACCCCACCACGAGTGTGTATTTTACCTATGCTTAGTGGATCCAACTAGCGACTAACATGACATGCATTTAGCTAATGTCATTTATCAATCCTATGCTGGAACAATAGTTTGGGACTTAGTCCCTCGATGCTAATACTACTCCCAAATATGCTGCTCCTAAATAAATTTATTAAATTAGTGTCCAGCCTTAATGGGCGATAATTCTTATGTCTAACCTCAATAGGCGATAATTCTCATATACAGCCTCAATGGGCGATAATTCTCATGTACAAGCCTCAATAGGCAATAATTCATCCCAAACTTATCAAAAGTTTCCCATGTCAAAGCATTATTCTTAGCCTTAAATTATCATTAACTCAAACTTGTCAAATTTTAACAGTAATGACTCAATAAATGCCCTTGCAATTATTTCATGACACTTTCAAATTCCTTTTTAAATTGACCAAATAATGATTTAATTAAATCTTGCTTTCATGAAATATTATATGCAATAAAAATTTACCATAATGATAAGTAATAGCCCCAAAATATAAGGTAAAACAGTGGATAATTATTGAGATAAAAATCAATACTTTAGCGTTCTTAGGAATAAGGGAGAAAGAAAGCTTATTGATGATCCCGCTTACCTAGAATGTAGAAAAATTGAAGCCTCTTGAAGAAATTGGAGAAGAAGCTTAAATTCCTAAGAAACTTGATGAACCCTAATAGCTTGGCTTGAGAGAAAATAAACCGTTCCCTTTTTCTTTCTTTGTTAGTAATTTGGGGAGAATGAAAATTGAGGTAATATTTTAATGGGTTAAATATAATGGATTAAGGTTAATTAAGGTGTTTCACCAATTACCCATTAAAATTACACACTTAAAAGTGTCAAAACGTCATAGCAAAGTAGGAAAATTGAGGGGAAAAGTCATAAAAGTCCCTGAGATTTTAGTTTAGTTTTTGGTTTTATTTTTTCATTGTGTGGGTCGCACATTTTATTGTTCCGTTGCATAATTTGGTGTACGAACCGCACATTTGAACTGCACACCAGACCAGTAGGTCCACTGTACTGCGTCATTTTAATAAATTAGGCATATCTCCCTATTTCGAACTCCAAATTACATGTGGTCTCTTGCGTTGGATTCTAGACTCAAAGAAATTTCTATGTATAGGTCATGGGTCATCATATTCATTATATATTAGGATATATGATCGATTGAAGTTGACCTATGTACGAAGAAACCTCAAAATGAGCAAATTATAAAGGGTCTTGAACTCAACTTTGGTTCTATGAGTTGTTTATGAACTCTAATAACTTCCAAAGACTTACAATATAATTATTTAGGGTTTTTAATAACTTTTAATTAAGTTTAAGCTCATAGGTTTTGAACTTATATACAAGCATCGAATGGTTCAAACACTAGATAAATTTTTGGGGTGTTACACTACAAGACCACTCCCACTCTTAGCATTACTTAGGGTTGATAACCTCAAGCTCTATATTTAGTAGGTGAAATTAGATAACGAATTATTTCATATGGATACCTAGATTGGATCTTGGATATCAAGAAGTTGAACCAGGATCATGCAGTATAATTTGAGATAATTAAAGCATTGCTCCACCAGTAGGGTGAATTACATGCTAAACTTCATTAGAAATCCCAAGGCTCCACTCCAATCTTCTAGAAGAGGCTGGACCATATCACCCTGTTGTGGAGTTGGATCGATAAAATCTCCATCATATTTATAAAAATATTGTTTCTTACGGTAGCCAGCTCGAGTAGCAATATCATGTACCTTAATATAGTAATTAAGACTCAACTCACTCGTATCATGGTCCTTAAGGAGGTGAAGTCTTGTCAGTTGTACATACATTGAGATAGCTAAATTCCAACTCTTAATTAAGAATTTGGGGAAGGATGTCCCTAATAAAGGTGTCGGCCCTGAGTCCTCAGACAAAAGTTTCATCTCAGGTTTCAGCTCGAGTCCCGATGGAGGCCATCTCGGGAATGTCCTTTAGTTAATAATCCAAATTTTCTTTTTTCTTTTCCACTAATATTGAATGTACCTTTGTAATTTTTAAGCTATATTAATAAAAGTTGCATTTTCGCTTTGAGGACATTCAGTTACATGTGATTCAGGATCGGAGATGTACGGGATAATAGGACCACCTTTGACTATGATGGTGTCTTGAGGTATGATAGTTGCATTTGCAATCCTTGAGTCCTATTATTTATGTAAGCATGTAGTTTTTGGCTGCTTTTCATTAAATGTATTCGTCGTGTAGTGTCTCCTCATTATTGGGTCAGATAGTACTCAATACTACAAACTTAAAAAGAGTGTTTTCTCTCACCAGCTAGCTTATTTAAAGGAGAATTTTCCGAATGCAAAATTTTCCAGTATGAAACTTGCTTTAGGTGGTGAAAAACTGTATCTTCTTTTTTCCATCCAAATTTTGACGCAGATTACCTTTATGCCTAGCTTTTGCCTTTCCTTAATTACTTATTTGCCTTTGTATTTGACCTTGGTAGTTCTCCTAACTGTCAAGAAAGACTTTAAAAGGGTAGATTAGGAACTAAAAGAAAGGATGAGCGAGACCGAAGGCTTAAACATCAACTAATGGGGGTATTTTCCTTCATATCTTGTGGAAAGTTAAGTCCCTCGCTTGATTTTCGGTGCTGTAAGCATAAGTTGGGAACTCTCTTTCCCTTTTT
This sequence comes from Withania somnifera, assembly GCA_039654485.1. NCBI lineage: Eukaryota > Viridiplantae > Streptophyta > Magnoliopsida > Solanales > Solanaceae > Withania > Withania somnifera. The sequence goes on along the minus strand of JBDJHY010000106.1, from coordinate 8,644,870 downwards.
GTTAAGTAACTACCACTGAGAGTATCATTTTATGGAGGGAGAACAATGAAGATGCTTCACCCTCAAAGGTCTATGAAGGTTTAGGGCATACTTTCCCTGCCGACTATTTCTCTTAAAGTGACAGAATCTCTTTTTTGTATTCCCCTGATCATAGGTGTAGTCTCCACAATCTCTCCACCCGATTACCTATGTGGCCTCCTTTTTGTTTTTTGGTATTTTGCACGTAATTTTGTTCATCCTATTTAGAGACTGTAAAATTAATAAAGAATGGTTTGGACTGACCATCTTTTGCCTCCTCTAGGTCTTGCCTTAAAATTCAAAATTCTACCGCATCCACCTTCTAGGCTCTTTTCCTTTTACCTTACATGTATTGTTCACACTCTCCATTTTTTTAGCTTTCTTGTCACCTCGGATCCCGCTTAAGGATCCTGGTGTGATTGTAACTAGGAGATCTCAGATGTTTGTTTTTCTTCTTCTGCAAGCCTTGCCTCATACTTTTCCTCTTTTTAAGGATAATATCTCCCCCGTACTACGATACAAGACATTACATTATTTATCTCTATGACCTTGACTGCTCATTAATATAAGAATTCCTCATTCCTTTCAAAAAGGCATTGCTCGTTAGCCTTTTTGTGGGGCTTTGGATGGTCATCCGCGTCATCGATCTTATGATGAAATCAATAGTTGCTGAATAATTTTTTTTTCGCAGGCCTATTGGGTTATCTAATGGTGTTGGCTCGACCATAGGCATCTCGGGCCTTTCGAACCTCAACAAACTGTGAAGGAATCCCTTTAACTTTTAATTTTTATGCTTCTAAGTCTGGACGTCTCCTAGACAGTTTAGTATGTAAACTTAGAGTATTAAACTTTGAATAAAGGATATCGACTTAGAGGACCAACTATAGGGGAAGATTGATAAATACTTATACGGATTAATTGAAATTAAGCCTCTTGTTTGGGCTCTTTCTGATCGAGTATGTGGTGATATGGTCTAGGGTTTTTTATCAATTGAATGATCAGTCTGTGTTGTATCCTTGAATGGCCTAGGAAGGTCCCAAGTCCTCATATCTAGCTATCCAAATCTTTATCTTGGTCTAAATTGTGAAGTTGCAGCCTCATTCCTTTTGGGGGGTTTGGGAGATCGCCCTTAGGATGTCCCTCTTAAGACTCTTTGAAGAGCAGATATTATGGCCCCACAGGCCTTTATTACTAATAGTTTGCTCGCGGATTGATTAATTAATCACTTCCGTGAATTGATAGGGGATCCAAAATTAAAAGCATAGATATACACTAATCTCTTTTAAGTTTTTCATTCATACTTCCCATTTCTGATCGTTGTTTACACAATAATCTTAGCCCCTACCTGCGGCCACCTCTTCTATCAATTTGATCAGACGAAAAATCCATCCAGGACAAAATATTCATATGGAAGAACATAGCAGGTCTTCCGATACTTTCTCAGACCCTTCTCTCTTCTTGAAATAGCATATCCTCTCTTTTCCTGCATCCCTGCGCCTATTTTGCAATATAGCTCTCACTTGAGGGATGCCGAACATCATGACCTACTTCCTGTAAAGACAAACACAAGTAGAAAATAAAAGAGAGCTGATGAAACTAAAAACAACTTGGTTCCTCTGGCCCCACAGTGGACGCCAAACTGTTTAATGTCTTTTTTTAGTATAGTTGAATTTATTAATGAGTCAAGAGCATGTGATACAATTTCATCTTTAGATTAGTGATAAAACATTTGCAAAGAAATGAATAACGCAAACAAAGAAAAAAAAACAAATAAAAGGATTAGAAGTTAGGGGAAAGTCTTATAGTGTAGTTGAGAGTTCATTCTTATTAACCAAATATCGCGAGTGTTTGAGCTCGAGAAATTACTGTGTGAACAAACAAGAATAGTTAAGAAAGAAGCTAATACTTCAAGAACAATCTAAAGTATCTATTACTTAAAGGGTAAGGATAAACAAGAAGTGATCCTTCACAATTGGAGATAGGGGTGCCTATTTATTGGGCATCAAGGTTGTCCTCTAGCCAATCAGAGACCACCATTTGTCTTGAAATCATTGGGCACACTCTGTTATTTAGCCTATGTTAGACTAATGTTATCGAGGGCAACTAGCACTCCCTGAAGTCCCTGATACATTTCATTTGTTTGATAGAACGTGGTCCTTTATTTTGTGCTGGTCTCCAACGTTTTTACCTTCTGCCCAAGTGTAAATCCTTGTCCGGTTATGTAATTCCCAAGATGGTGGTATCCTAGGCTGGCTCTATTCTCGCGTAATAGACCCTATATGTCCTAAGCCGACAATTATTTTAAAAAAGAAAAAGAAGACTAGATGTTTTGAAACTTCTAAGGCCAACTACACATAAATAAACACTTCCTAGATAGAATAATGAACTTGTACAATCAAAACAGACTATCTTATAACAAAAGATGCTAAAGGACAAAAACTTAGTTGTTCAATGAAATCAATTATAATTCCATTTGAATCTAGTACAAGTTTTCATACGTGTCTTCATAATAAGAGTGGTGCATCATGTGCTTATGATAAACACAATGAGTATATTATTTCTGTTAATTGGAACTGTTCGCTCTTGCAAAGGAAATTTTTTTTACTGCATGTCATGTTAGCTTTGGGGTATTCATCAAATTTTATCGGTTGTAATAGGTGTTAGATGTTTAAAAATAAAAATTGACCAAATCGTATCAAAATCAAAGAGAAACTGAGATGATCAAAACGGACTTGAAAAGTGTAATTTTAGTTATATATCATAGTGATATAAATGGTACAATTTTAAAAAAAAAAATAACCAAACGAACAGAACCGTTGGCATCCAAATTATGAAACTGCTCCCTCGCTTCTTTCATTAAAGCGAAGAAAAAACTGAACCTGTGGGCTTCTTCCCTTTTGAACGTTTCTGAATCTTCTTCAACATAGACTAGAATTCTCTCTTCTTTTTTTTTTTTTTCTCCCAAAAAGAAACTCATACGATAAAGATATCTAGTTTGTGAATTAACTTCGTTTTCTAGTGAATCGAAGTTGGATTTGTGGCCACTTTTTCTGTTATGAGTTCAACATCTCCCTTACATCATAAAAGTACACAATGTTGTTCGCACTCAATTTATCTAACATGTAGTCATGCACCCAAAAGGTTTACACTAGCTAAGTATGGGTTCTTCGACAAAGTTTGCTCTAGGAGTTGTATAAGGATGTTTCACTTTTATGAAATCTTCAAGGTGTCGGAAGAAAGTTTTTGCCCATCCGTACTCCTGACATGTTGAACATGTTCTATTGACATGAAACTATGTTGCTCAGACTCGTTCACTGTTATGTATCCAGTTCAGTGGGGTGAAAGTACCCAATATGGGCACGTTAATTTTCACGCTAAATTTTAGTATATTTTGAGAATCACACGAAGCACTGGCATTCTAAACATCCGTTAGGAACAGGTATGTCAAGTCCAACGAAGAATTCATGCCACATAGGTGATGAAAGAGAAATAGATTGGAGAAAGAGAGGAATTGATGATTACAAATGAGCTGCAATTATCAACATCTGTTAATATAGCAGCTTCTCATCAAGATGGCAAGAAGATGAAAGTCATCAGCTACCACCAAGTAATATAAATATGAAACTTGTATATACAACAAGATCAGAAGGTGATTTCATGCTTTGTAAAGGAACTTGTGTACACTGAAACACTAATGCTTAAGCATTTACTGCTTTTTCTTCCACCATTTCTGACACTGGAAGAAGGGTGCAGACGAGGTTGCGATCTCCATACACATTGTCCACTCTCCCTGGAAATACAATCACAAGTAAATTATTGTCAATACCAATATATAAGACTACCTCTGCCCCATTCGTTAAGAATATAATAAGTACAAAGGTATAGTTTACTAAATTCCTCTAATTTTAATAAAAGTAAATTGATTGTTTTCTCTTAAATGCCGTGTATTGTTTCCTCTTAAATACCACGTATTCTTCTTTAATATTAAGGGTATACTTGGAAACAATAGCTAACTTTAGTCTTGACTTCCTAAATTGACAATTATTTCTGAACAAACTTTTTGAGCTAAAGCCTAAAGTGACAGTTGAAATGGGATAGAAGGAATAGCATTTCTTACTTAAGTTGACAAGGAAAACGCTGAAAAGTAACGCGATTACAAGAATAGGAAAATCAGTACTGCAGAATAGATTTAATAAATGTAAGAATTGTATATTTCAGCAGATACTTTTGAGCTTTTTCCCAATCATCTTATTGGTTCTATTCATATGAACTTGCAAATTTCCTCTTCCTAGATTTAACAGTTTCACTATATTCATGATGAGAAACCCTATCGACAAAAGAGAGAGAGAGAGAGAGAGAGAATGCATTGTTCCTCTTCTAGTAAAACAGATATTTATTTCAAGTACACAAGATTTGATAGAAAACAGCTTTTTAGAGCAGTTCTGTTGTAGTAGGACATGTTGAGGGCAAGTTCCCTGCATGTCCTCAGTTGCTAGTCCAGAAGCTGTCATTATGTAGGATGATTACGTGAAAACTAATGAGTTTTCAATTGATTTTTTTGTATAGTCGTTAAAGAAAAGGAAAAGACATTGACCATGTAGGTATAGTTTCGATGTTATAAAATTTGAGTATGACATAATTTCAGTTCTGATTGTAAGCATGTTTTGGAAGTTCTGAAAATGCATCGACCAGTAAAGTATATGTTTTGCTGAACACCCTACATTTCAATGTATCACTAAATAGGAAAAAATCTAATACTTCAGAATTTAGCTAACATTAAGCTTGTAGGTTTAAAATTGGAGTTGTAATAGAGATGGTAAAGACCTGTAGTTGGCCAGAATTTGGCACTCCTTAGCCAGGCAGCAGGGTACGCAGCATATTCCCGAGAATATGGTTTGGTCCATGCATCTGCCATGAGCATTGATGGTGGATGAGGAGCCCCCTGAAACACAAGTCTCAATTAGTATCTCCTGATTATGCCACGGTACAAAGCAGACAAACATTTCATTTAAAAGTAATCTGCAAGAAAAAATAGTGCATGTATACCTTGAGAACATTGTTGTTAATATCAACATTCCCTTTCTCAATCTGAACAATTTCTTCTCTGATGGAGATGAGTGCATCACAAAACCTGTCTAGTTCCGCCTGCATAACATACAGCTACTTCAGGACCACCAAATAAAAACTATACTGTGTGTACTACTAAAACTTTTTCCTGCATCATTCAATATGCATCCTTTTATAATACCTTGCTTTCACTTTCTGTAGGTTCAATCATAAGTGTACCAGGAACTGGCCAGGACATAGTAGGTCCATGAAAACCATAGTCAATAAGACGTTTAGCAACATCTTCAGGTTCTATTCCAGCAGTATTCTGAAAAGTAAAGACAGATTTAGTACAGTATAAAAATCCGTAAAAAGGGAGGAGTGAATTGAAAATGATTAACAAAAGGGAGCTACCTTAAAGCCCCTCAGATCAATGATAAACTCGTGGGCACATGTTCCATTGACACCTCGGAAGAGAACTGGGTAGTGCTTCTGACGATCAAAAGCAGAAAATATGATCAGCTAAGACGAATACCCAAATTGAACACTTAATGCAGAAAAAACTGTTTCGTCTATGATGAATGAAGACAGGCATTGCAAGTCCGACAAACAGAAGAACAGAGATTCAACTCAAATAGAAAATGAAGATAAAAGAACATAGACCTCCAAACGCTTAGCCATGTAGTTTGCATTCAGGATGGCTATCTTTGATGCATCTGTTAGTCCCTTAGATCCCATCATGGCAATGTATGTATATGAAATCGGCAAAATAAGTGCTGAACCCCATGGTGCAGCAGAAATAGCCCCAAGTGGCTGGCTCTTGTCGGGGGCTGGGATCCCTCCAGTTGGCACCTTCAGGAGAATTTACTATGATTAAACAAACTAAAAAAGAAAGATAAAACAAAATCCCAGGCCGATGAATTGACAAATGTTCGCAAGTTTGATAATCACATTATTATTATTTTTTAATGACTGTGGCGTGCAGGCCAGCTTTTGCGCACCTCGACTAAATCCATTGGATACCTGCCACCTCCCACTAGCAACAGATATCAGATAACTCTATCCACCCAGACTAAAACAGATTAGAAGAATCACCTAGTGTTTTTTTGTCTTCACTGGGATTTGAACCTGAGACCTTAGACCTCAGGATTCTTTAACCCGTTTTATTGACCACTAGGCCACACCAAACTAACGAAGAATGGGGCAACAGGACCCAGAGAGATTTATGTAGTGAAGTAATAGTGGTTATCAAAAGACATACCACAGGGTGTGATGGCAAATATGGTGCCAAGTGCTTCTTCACTCCAATTGGACCCATTCCAGGACCTCCTCCACCATGAGGAATGCAGAATGTTTTATGGAGATTTAGATGACAAACATCAGCTCCAATAAATCCAGGGCTTGTCAAACCAACCTGTAAGAAAAAATTAGCAGTGAATGACAAAAGCTGTACAACACCTGAATCTACTTCTCCCCTCAAACACAGGAAACAGACAACAACAAAGTGGTATAGTTAGTAGCTGAACTAAAACTAAACCTTGATATCATAATTGAGTAAATAGAAGAAGGCAGTATACATAAGTTCTGAAAACAGATATCATATTGTTCAGAAAGTTCTATTAACCACAGCCAAGCTCCTGAAAAACCTTCAAACCGAGGTAAACAATCGAGAAAAGAGAGAGCTTCAGACTTGACCGCACAGTACATAGTATGACTTCACAAAAGTCAGGACAGACCAAACTGCAGCAAATCACACTATCTCACGCATCATGTGGGACAACTATCAAATCATCCAGGAGTAAGAAGAGGAAGAAAAGGATAAGAAGGAAAATTTGAGGTTCGATACCTAATCTAAAGATGTCCCTTCTCTTAAGATACAAGGTCCAACTTCAAAAATTGTTGAGCTAGAATTTATAGAGCTATAATGGTCTTACCACTAAACAGACTCAAAGACAAGTAAATTCTACAAGATTTAAAATGATGAAATGTTGCATCTCAGTTTATACGATCTAGACTAATAAGCCGTAAATCTGAGGAAGAAAAGTTGCAGCATGAGAGGTTAGGAGTTGATATGAGGTAATTACCTGTGCATTCATGTTAGCTCCATCCATGTACACCTGACCACCATTGTCATGGATTATCTTACATATCTCGTCAATTCCTTCCTCATACACTCCATGTGTTGATGGGTATGTAACCTGATATTTAATCAAGTTAAAGTAAATACAACCAGTACAGAAAGGTGTCAGAAAATAGTAGCACGAGATTTACCATGAGAGCAGCAAGGTTATCCTTATTTGCCTCAGCAGCCTTCCTCAACTCTTCAATATTAATGTTTCCTTTTGCGTCTGTTCCAACAGAAACAATTTTCATCCCACACATTGCAGCACTAGCAGGATTTGTTCCATGTGCTGATACAGGAATGATGCATACATTGCGGTGATGGTCACCCCTTGCCTGCAGCAGAACTGAAGTTCAATTACACTAGCCGAAAGCTTTACAAAGTCTAATTAATGGTGAAGGGTGAACAAGGAGAAGAATCTGATAATTGAAAACAAAAATTATTATCCTATGCCCATTAGCATCCATTATGGTAACTCAAGCGTTCTTGGACGATTAGAACTCTATAACCTTCTACAACTCCATGAAGGATAACAGATGTCGAGCAGTAAGTAGATGGATGTAAAGATCTTCATGAATAATGGGGTTTCGTCAGGTTATTTTCCCTAATACTCCATCTGTTCCCTTGATTAGTCATATATTGACTTGGCACTCCCCATAAGGCATCCTTTATTGAGGATATTTTTTTACTAAATTATCCATATTATCTATACTTGGGAAACCTAAATTTGACATTAAGTATTTACTTAATGATAAGGGTAATATTAGAAGAAAATAATATATCTCATTTGCTAAAATGGACAAGTAAAAGGGAAAAGTCATTTTTGTTACAAGGGACTAGCAAAAGGGAACAGAATTTGATAGCTGAAAATAGTAAAAGCATGTGCAGTATTTTTCCACCAATGTGGCTCTTCAAATGTTTAGAAATACAATCTTAATTAAGTTCATTATGAACCTTAATCGTGTAGTATTAGATAGGTACTAAGAGAGCTTAAATCAAATCTGAAAGCAAGCTATTCATTTAGATTGTGACAAGTACCATATGATATGCACGAATAACCATCAATCCAGCATATTCTCCAGAAGCACCAGCATTAGGCTGCAGGGAGAAGGAATCAAAACCTGTAATTGTACACAATAGGTCACCCAAATCATCGAACATTTCCTGCAAGAAAACATGTAACATTCTTGATTAGTTCTTCTGTTTCTGCAGCTTGCAAGAAGCAACGCGTCTAGGTAGTAAGAACCTGATAGCCTGCTGCCTGTTCAGTGGGTGCAAAAGGGTGAATATTTGTGAAGTTAGGCCATGTTACTGGCATCATCTCTGTTGTGGCATTCAATTTCATTGTGCAAGAGCCCAAAGGAATCATGCTATGGCACAAGGAGAGGTCCTTTGATTGCAGCTTATGAAGGTATCTCAGCAACTCATG
>JBDJHY010000106.1:8617105-8636155 GCA_039654485.1 Withania somnifera | reverse complement strand
ATTGGACCCATTCCAGGACCTCCTCCACCATGAGGAATGCAGAATGTTTTATGGAGATTTAGATGACAAACATCAGCACCAATAAAGCCAGGGCTTGTCAAACCAACCTGTAAAGAAAATTAGCAGTGAATGACAAAAGCTGTACAACACTTGCATCTACTCCCCCCTCAAAAGAAGGAAACGGCCAACAACAAAGTGGTCTATTAAGTAGCTGAACTAAAACTAAACCTTGATAACATAATTGAGTAAACAGAAGGCAGTATACATAAGTTTAGAAAACAGATCATATTGTCCAGAAAGTTCAATTAACTATGCCAAGCTCCTGATAAAACCTTCACACCAAGGTAAGCAATCCAGAAAAGAGAGAGCTTCAGACTTGACTGCACAAGACATAGTATGACTTCACAAAAGTCAGAGCAGATCAAACTGCAGAAAATCACACTATCTCACGCATCATATGGGACAACTATCAAATCATCCAGGAGTAAAGAAGAAGAGGAAGAAAAGGATAAGACGGAAAATTTGAAGTTCGATACCTAATCCAAAGATATCCCATCTCTTAAGATAAAAGGTCCGACTTCAAAAATTGTTGAGCTAGAATTTATACAGCTATAATGGTCTTACCATTAAACAGGATCAATGACAAGTAAATCTACAAGAATTAAAATGACGAAATGTTTGCGTCCCAGTTTATACGCTCTAGACTAATAAGCTGTAAATCTGAGGAAGAGAAATTGCAGCATGAGAGGTTAGGAGTTGATAATAGGTAATTACCTGTGCATTCATGTTAGCTCCATCCATGTACACCTGACCACCATTGTCATGGATTATCTTACATATCTCATCAATTCCCTCCTCATACACTCCATGTGTTGATGGATATGTAACCTGATATTTAATCCAAGTTTAAGTAAATACCACCAATACAAAAAAGTGTCGGAAATAGTAGCACGCGATTTACCATGAGAGCAGCAAGGTTATCTTTATTTGCCTCAGCAGCCTTCCTCAACTCTTCAATATTAATGTTTCCTTTTTCATCTGTCCCAACAGCAACAATTTTCATCCCACACATTGCAGCACTTGCAGGATTTGTTCCATGTGCTGATACAGGAATGATGCATACATTGCGGTGATGGTCATCCCTTGCCTGCAGTGAAACTCAAAATTCAATTATACTAGCCGAAAGCTTTACAAAGTTTAATTAATGGAGAAGGATGAAAACAAGGAGAAGAATCTGATAATTAAAAACAAAAATTATAATCCTATGCCCATTAGCATCCATTATGGTAACTCAAGCATTCTTGGAAGATTAAAATTCTATAGCCTTCTACAACTCCATGAAGGATAATAGATGTCGAGTAGTAACTAGATGGAAATAAAGATCTTCAGGAAGAATGGGGTTTTGTCAGGTGATTTTCCCTAATACTCCCTTCGTTCCCTTTACTGTGTCCTCTATTGACTTAACACTCCCCTCAAGGGATCATTTATTGAGATTTGTTTTACTAAATTACCCATATTAACTATAATTGGGAAATCTGAATTTGACTTTATGTAGTTACTTAATGATATGGGAAATATTGGAAGAAAATAATATATCTCATTTGCTAAAATGGACAAGTAAAAGGAAAAGTCATTTTTGTTATAAGGAACTAGTAAAAGGGAACAAAATTTGATAGCTCAAAATAGTTAAAGCATGTGGAGCATTTTCCACCAATTTGGCTCTTCAAATGTTTCACAAATACAATCTTAACTAAGTTCATTATGAACCTTAATCTTGTAAGTATTTGCAAGTTTTAAGAGAGCTACATTTAGATTGTGACGAGTACCATATGATATGCACGAATAACCATCAGTCCAGCATATTCTCCAGCAGCACCAGCATTGGGCTGCAAGGAGAAAGAATCAAAACCTGTAATTGTACACAATAGGTCACCTAAATCATCGAACATTTCCTGCATGAAAGAATGTAATAGTCTTGATTAGTTCTTATGTTTCTGCAGTTTGCTAGAAGCAATGCGTCTAAGCAGTAAGAACCTGATAGCCTGCTGCCTGTTCAGTGGGTGCAAAAGGGTGAATATTTGAGAAGTTTGGCCATGTTACTGGCATCATCTCTGTTGTGGCATTCAATTTCATTGTGCAGGAGCCCAAAGGAATCATGCTATGGCACAAGGAGAGGTCCTTTGATTGCAGCTTATGAAGGTATCTCAGCAACTCATGCTCAGTATGGTACCTAAATCATCAATGTAACAATTAAACTGGCACTAAAGTTACAGGATAAAGATGGTTAAAACCATTGAAGGAGGCCTTACGAGTTGAATATGTGGTGAGTCAAATATGGAGTCTCCCTTGTAAGTCCAGAAGGAATCAGATTCTCGACCTCTTGTGCAATTGATTGAGCAGTGAACGTGATCTATTAACAGCATCAAAGATGAGAATAAACTATGTATCCATTGAGCTGCTACCAATAGCATGGATAGGGTAGTAATGATACTCACTGGCTTTCCCAAGGAAAAAACTTTAAATAGATGGTCCACGTCTTCTAAAGTGGTAGTTTCATCAAAAGACACAGTTATCTGGGAAAAAAAAAGGGGGAGGGGGGGGGGAGGGGGAGTCACTTAACCATAACATAAATTTGTATCCATAAGTTTAAAATCAAAACAAGAAAAATTAGCTAGACTTACAGTATTCTTGTCCACAATCCGCAAGTTAATGTCATTCTTGTAAGCAACATCAGCAATTGCTTTTGCATCAGAACACTTAACCTTCACAGTGTCGAAGAATGGAAGATCCTGAACTTCTACCATTCCTAGCTTCTTAAGACCAACAGAAAATGTTCCAGCAAGACCATGAACACGTTGGGCGATGGTTTTTAGCCCCTCGGGTCCATGATAAACAGCATACATGGCAGCCATGTTGGCAAGCAAAGCCTGCATAACACAACGACAATATCATAAAATCAATAAAAGAAATAGATTGCGTATTGTCATGCATCAGCGACTTCCAATCAAATATAATAGTTAGTTAATCTCTTGCAAAAGAGCGAGCTTTTGATTTGCTTTACTCCTCACTGCTCATGTGCATCATGCCCACACAAAACATTACATACAAGCAGAAAGCAAACATTTTTTAAACCAGTTAAAATATTTATTACTACAAGTGTACAATATAAGAATATCGTGTAACAGAGAATCTTGGTGACATAAATATAGATACATCATAGATCTTATTGAGACAGTAGTTTGTGCAGTACCTGTGCTGTGCAAATGTTACTTGTAGCCTTGTCCCTGCGGATGTGTTGTTCCCTAGTTTGCATTGCCATACGCAGTGCAGGTTTCCCTAAAGAATCGACACTGACACCAATAATTCTTCCAGGCATCATTCTCTTGTATTCTTGGGAAGTTGCCAAGAAAGCTGCATGAGGGCCTCCATAACCCATAGGCACTCCAAACCTCTGAGCAGAACCAACAACAATATCTGCTCCAAGTTCCCCAGGAGGCTTCAACATTGTCAAGGCCAAAAGATCAGATGCCATAACAACCTTCACTCCATGAGCATGCGCATTCTTAATGAACTCTCCATAATCCAGAATTTCACCTTCCGTGCCCGGATACTGCACTAGTACCCCACAAACATCACCAGATTTGTAATCAATGTCCTTAAGATCTACAGTGACTACCTTAAGATCAAATCCATCAGCTCTAGTCTTACAAATATCAATAGTCTGTGGGTGACAATTGTTTGCAATAAGGAAAGTTTTCTTTTTTCCCTTAAGAATATTGTTACACATAGCCATAGCCTCAGCTGCCGCTGTCCCTTCATCTAGTAAAGATGCATTGGACATGGGCAAACCAGTAAGATCTGTAATCATGGTCTGGTAATTCAGCAGGGACTCGAGACGTCCCTGCGAAATCTCAGCTTGGTAAGGAGTGTACTGAGTGTACCAAGCAGGATTCTCCAAAAGATTCCTCAATATAACAGGTGGTACAAACGTGTTATAATATCCCATCCCAATATATGACTTCAAAACCTTATTCTTTGAGGCTAATTTTTGCATATGGTCAATCATTTGTGCCTCAGTCAATCCACCATCAAACTTAGGCAACTTCATGGATTCAATACGAATAGATTGAGGCACAGTGGCATCAATAAGGGCATCTAGGCTTGGGAAGCCACAAAACTCAGCCATTTTGCTTTGTTCTTCAGGGGTGGCTGAGTTGTGTCGGCGTGGGAAAGTGTCACATGGCTTCAATGCCTCACCAGATATTGATCTAACTTGTTGGGAGTTGAAAGATTTTCCATGATCCCTAGCCTGAAATGTGTAAGGTGACAATGAAGATACATACCTTAAAGGCCTATGCAATACTGGGGATGATGGGATTGCATTGGCACGACTCTGTTTTGATTCTGAAACCAAACGTTTCAGAATTGCTCTGTTTGCCAATTTTCTAGCACGCTCCATTTCCTTTTGCCAAAAAGGTTTCCAAGATTTGTAAAGAAAGAAAACCACCCCCAGAAAGGGATGAAAGATGAGAAAAGATGACAAAGCTACAAGGTTTGCTTTTTCACTAATATATATATTTGTTCCTCCTTGTGTATTTTATGGAACAAAAGAGTGGGTGGTGGAAATGGGTTGTTGAGGATACCCTTTTTTACACAAGGTGATCTTTTTATACTTGTGCAAAATTATAGATCAACCCCCATAATTATTTTACACAATTTTCTTGGGATTACTACCAATTTTTAGATCTGGTGGTGGAGGGTGAAGATTGGAGTGACACACAGCAATTTGGAGGAAAACGACAGAAGATTTTTGGTTCAGTTGGAATTTTTTTTTTTCTATGAGCAGTAGTTGTAGTGTTCTTTTCTTTTTTTCTTACTGGATCCATCAAAATTAAGGAAAAAAGAAAATAAGAAGGGTCTTAAAAAAAGGGAGGTGAAATTTGTATGGAAGGGAATGAATGGGGCTGAATTGAATTTCAGTGGATGTAATTGAAGGATTTTTCTTCCTTTTTATTTCTTTAAAGAATTGTTCTAGTAATTAGTACAATGAAAGCAAAGCCTGAAATTTGTCAATAGTTAGGGATGATTTTTATTGTTTGGATTGGCTTGTTTCTGGGTTGGCAAAATATTCAACACTTGTTGCTTATCTGCATCCATCATCTCACAATTTCATACTTGAAGCCAAGGATAATATTACCTTTTTCCCACATATATGGAGGTGATGTGTGGAAGTAAATATTGACACATCGAAACTCTAAGTGGATATTATCACTCCGCATGAACACACCAAAGAAAAGAAACATTATGAGTTTGTGAGAGATCTTGAGATTTCATTGATTGATTTCTGTATCTTGAATCAGATTAAGAAAAATATCATAATAGAATTGCATCTCTTCTATATATCCTCATATGAATTAGTATAGAAATGAACTGAATGTAAATGGTATTTAAGTGATAGTTACTAGTATGCACAAAGGTGTTCACGATAGAAAAGCTTGGTTATTCGAAAAAACATTATTTTGTTTAACTAACAAAATTTATTTTTTAAAAAAAGTTAAAATAAGTGGGTTAAAATCGGTTAAACTCATTTTTTTTGTTGAACTAATAAAGTAGAGATTTGAATACTAGAATATAAATTGCTTAAAGGAAAGAGAAAATAGAAGAGCGAACAAGACGAGGTCCCTTTTTCATTAAAACCCTAACAAAGGACATTTTGAGAGTGCACATCTTGATACATCAACTCAATCTCAATTGGTAACTAAAAACTCCAATTCATCTCTACTGTGTCTTGTAGATCGCTCTAGTGCTTTAGGGGCTAGGGATCCTCTGTCATCCATTACAATGGAGCCGGAGCAGCTTTTCACAAAAAGATGAGGAGGAAACAAGAAAAAGTGGGGAATGCGTATATGCTTGAAATAGTTTCCAAAAAGTTGTTTTGCGCCTTTAATTCTCAATTCTGTGCAATATTCCTATTCAAATTTCCTAAGTAACTACCACATCAATTCTTCAATAGCTGCCACCTCCACTCTCTCTATTCATATGTAACTCACATTCCTCATCTTCATAAAGGGTTGATCTTTTGCGATCACTATACATCTTATTGGTCAACATTGTATTTCTTCTTCACTCTCACTATGCAACCCAAATTTCAACACAATATTTTCTTAAATTTTGGGTAAGTTTCGCTCTGCCTATAATTTGAGAATTGTTCTTGGAAGTTGTGTCCCATGGGTTCGTACTTACCATCACCATGTTTAATTTTTTTAAACCCTGGGACCTATTTTATGTGCTTGCTATGAAAATAAATTTGGGTGTAAATTATGTATGCCTCCATGCATAGTGTGACCATGTTACGAAAACTATGTGCGTAGTAAGGTTGCTTTTTGCTTGATCACTATCAAATTACATGAACAAAATTAGAAAGTAGTCCAGGTTCTTTAATGTGCTTAAATTAGAAAGTTGTCTCCCACGACCTGTTTACTTGTAATAACACATAAACTACCATCATATACACATAGAAAAACTCAAAAAAACTCCTCGTTTTAAGAATCAATATTACCTTAGACTTATGGCACATCAGTAGGGTGAATCATACTGTTGATACTGAACTAGAAAAATATGATGGGTAGTTACTTCGGGTCATACCATGAGTCGTGGTTTATATATATATATATATATATGTTTCTTATTCTGGTTGTAAACTTTCTCCCGTAGATACGATACCACCAAAATAAACACCATGATTAGGTGAACAAGTAGGAAGGTGGAAAGAAAAGTAACTCTTGACCTAACTACGAACCCATAAGTAGTGAATCAAGCGGGTCAATGAGTACTACTCTTGACACAAAAAAAATCTTATGCTCCATCAAATGAGGCAACATCCACAGCAGTAGCACATAGAGCAGACACCTTCTCCCTAGTATGATGAGGAAGAGGGTTCTGATGATGTGAGCTCAAGCATTGATCACATCAGAATAGTGAGTCGAGCATTGATCATATTAGAATAGAACAATACATTAGTTCTGATGATGTGAGCTTGAGTGAGCATCAGACACTAGATAACAAGTCCACATAGCAAAGGAAAAAAGAAGCCCAAGGAAAGGAGGAAAAGCCTAGGCATAGTGCGCGATGGACAGTCTCGAGCATGAGGACTATATATCAGGATAGCATGGCTATGACAAATAAAGGCCATCCAAAGCAGAGTATATTTAAGGAGCCCCAGATCACCAGGATGATCTTGTCTTATTGCTTAAGTTGAGGGCCACATTTGACATATATAGGTTTAGTTGGATGGCATAATAATTAGGAACATATAGATTGGATATGGTCAAAGAGTTTTATGTTGTACATATTGCAACCCTGTTAAATTCAGTAAAAGAAAATCCAACTATAAAGAAGTAGTCTCCCTTGATCAGTCTTCAAGTTAGGTTAGGTTGGTTGATATTTCTGAGCACATCATCCAACACTTCCTCTATGGCCAAGATTTTAAGGCCCTAATGAACAAAATAGAGTATTATTACTATCTCTATATTGTACAAGATAAGCAAAAAATAAAGGACCCAGTGCAACAAGCATATCTGTTATGACAGATAGATGGTAATATTATTGTCGAGAGAGGTATTAAGGAAAATTGGTTACTATGAGAGTGTTTATCACAAAGACATCTCTAAATTTCACCACCAAATTCTGGTTCTAAGTTTGACTAGCAATGAAAATACCTTGGCTCCAGAGCAAACAGTAACTAGTATCTTATCTGGGTTTGCTTTAATTACGACCTGGTTCATAGTGGAAGAGATTCAGACATGGGAACTTAAAGATACCAATAGTATATTATTCTAGTGTATGATCCATCAATGGTGCAAATCTATTCCACAATTGACTATAGGACTAAAGTGGTCAAATTCCATTTTCCTAATGATCCAATCCTAGAGTAGAAGGGTAGTGTAGCGTCCATAAGGTCATTTCATTTCATATATTAAGGCTAGGAAGATGAACTTAAAGGAATGCATCTATTTTTAACTTGAGTTAAGGGAATTAAGTCTGAAACCCCATCCTACAGTCAGTTTTGGTGGTGAACGAAGTCCAATAGTCTTTTTTAAAGATCTACATGGAGTCCCTCTAGATAGGAAGATTGACTTTAGGATAGACCATCTTCCAAGCACTCATCCAATATTTGTTGCTCCATATAGAATGATCTCAATAGAGCTCAGTGAGCTGAAATAGCAGTTAGTAGATCTTCTAGATAAGGGATTTATTAGGCACAGTGTATCCCCATGGGGTGATCCTATAATTTTTGTGCATAAAAAAGATAGGTCCCTCTAGATGTGCATAGACTACCACCAGTTGAATATGGTCACCATAAAAAATAAGTATTATATTCTCGAGATTGATGCCTTATTCGACTAGCTTCAGGGGGGTACCTATCTCTCTAAAATAAACCTTAGGTAAGGATACCACCATGTTAAGGTTAAGTAATATGACATCCCAAAGACAACCTTCATGACCTTGTATGGTATTCAAATTTGTAGTGATGTCTTTTGAGCTAACCAATGTTCCTATAGTCTTTATAGACCTCATGAAAGGGTGTTCAAGCAGTACTTGAACATGTTCATGATTTTCTATATATATGATAATCTAGTTTACTCTAGATGCAAAGAGGAGCATGCTAGTCACTTCAAAATCGCTCTCTAGACCCTTTAGGATCATTAGCTATATGCAGAGTTCTCCAAGTTTGAGTTATAGTTGAAGTATGTTTCTTTACTCAGTCATAAGGTTTCTAGTAAGGGTATTTAGGTGGATTCTCAGAAAATTTATGTAGTCAATAGTTGTCCTAGACCCACTTCACCTTTGTATATTTGGATTTTTCTTGGTTTAGCTAGTTAATACTGAAGGTTTGCAGACGGGTTATCATTCATAGCTTCCTCTTTGACCAGGTTGACTCAGAAGAAGGTCAAATTATAATGGTTTAATAGTTTTGAGAAACGTTTTTAAGAGTTAAAGACTTGACTTACTCTACGTCAGTGTTGACCCTTCCAGAGATACATAAGAGTTTGTTGCTTATTGTGATGCCTCTCGAATTAGACTTGATTTTGTGCTGATGCAGAATGTAAAAGTGACAGCTCATTCCTCTAGACAACTTAAGTTCTGTGAAAAGGATTAGCCAAATCATGACCTTGAGCTAGAATATGCAGTGTTTGCATTGAAGATATAGAGACGCTACCTGTATAGTGTTCATGTTTATGTGTTCATTGATCATAAGAGCCTACAATACATGTTCAATCAGAAAGAATTGAATATCCGTTAGAAAATATTGCTAGAGTTGTTAAAATATTATGATATGAGTGTGTTGTACCACCCAAATAAGACAAATATAGTGGAAGATGCACTCATCACACTTTCCATCGGTAGTGTGGCATATGTTGAAAAGGACAAGAAAAAGCTAGTTAAAGATGTGCACAGGCTGGCACATTTAGTTGTTCAATTAATTGATAGCTATAATGGTATATTGTTAGTTCAGAATACTTCAGAGTCATCATTAGTTGTTGTGGTGAAAGAGAACTAAGACAATCGTCCAGTATTACACCAGCTCAAGGGTGTGTCTATAAATAGAAGGTCTAGGTTTTCTTCTAAGAGAGATATAGTGTACTTTTCTATCAGGGCAGGTTGTGTATTTCAAATGTTTATAAGTTGAGAGAAGATTTTTTCTAAAGATCACAACTCCAGATACTCAATTCATCTAGGCACTACCAAAATGTACTAAGACTTAAAAGAAATCTCTTGGTGGAATGGCATGAAGACGTGGCAGATTTTGTGGCTAAGTATCCTAACTGTAAGAAAGTGAAAGTTAAACACTGAAGGCTAGGAGGTGTGACCCAAAACTTTGAGATTCCTACTTGAAAGTAGGAGATGATTAACATGGATTTCATTGCAGGTCTACCTAGCAGTTGTAAGTAATATGATTCTACACACGTGATTATGGATAGGATGATTAAATCATCCATTTCTTGCAAGACATAGATAATTATTCAATAGAGGATTATGCCAAGTTTCTACCTTTAGGAGATAATCCGAATACATGGTCTCCCTTTGTCTATCAACTTAGGAAGGCGTACTCAGTTCACCTCTAAATATTAAGAGATTTTTAGAAAGGTCTCGATACCTAAGTTTATCTTAATATGATTTTTTATTCACAAATAAATGTCAGGAATAGTGGACCATCCAAACCTTAGAGTACATGTTGAGATCTTACGTAATTAATTTCAAGGTCAATTAGGATGATCAATTTCCTTTGATAGAGTTCGTGTACCATAATAACTATGAGAAGAGGTATAGGTTTCCCATTTGTTGGTCTGAGGTAGGTAAAGCAACTATATTATGACCAGATTCAGTCCATGAGACCATAAAAAAGTTTAGCTTATCTAAGAGAGATTGAAGACAACCTAAAGTATAAAGTAGTCATATGTAGATGTGAGGAAAGAGGACCTCAAGTTTGAGGTGGATGATTGGTTTTTAATGAAGGTTTCACCAATGAAAGGGGTGATGAGGTTTGGGAATAAGGGAAAGATCATTACCCGATATATGGATCCCTACCATATTTTGAGGAAAATAGGCAAGGTAGACTATGTTAAACCTTCCAGTAGAGTTGGCAGCAGTGCATCCAGTTCCATATGTCCTTGTTGAAGAAGTGCGTTGGAGATCCTTCATTTATAGTCCTTTGGAGGAAATTTGTGTGATGGACAACCACACCGATGAAGAGACACCTATTCAGCTATTAGACAAAAAGGTCCACAGACTTAGAAATAAGGAGATCATAGCAGTTAAATTCCTATGGAGGAACTAGTAAGTTTAGGGAGTTGCGTGGGAAGATGAGGCAGTCATTATGACAAAATATCCCCACTTTTTCCCTACTAGCACTAATCCATCATAAGGTAGTTATATGCCCTTCTTAGTTATTTTCCTTCAATTTCATACTTCATGTCAGTCGTTCATGAATTCTAGTGGATGCATTCATGCCATATATGTTCATTCATTTCTATTTTAGTTCACATCAATTAGTATCATATACATGTTTAAATTATTACTCAGTCAGTCAGTTTCGACAATTAATATCACTTTAGACTCATCTTTTCTTTTTATTCAAGGACGAATAATCCCAAAGGGAAAATATCGTAAAATGCCATACTTGTATCATGCTTAAAAACCTAATAATTAGCTCAAAAAATTAGTAAGAAGTTCTAAGGTTCCCGTTAGTCTAGTCATGACTAGTGATGTAGGAATCAGAGTCATACTATCAACTCGTGAGAACCCTTCAGAAGCTTCAAAAACTCCTCTTAGAAGGCACAATTTGATGTACGACTAGTTAATCTTGACAAAAATAACTATCCTATTCCCAAATATTTATGAGATGTTCAACCAGCTTTAAGGAGCCAGTTGTTTCTCTATGATATACCTCAAATCCAATTATCATCATCTTAAATTTAAGGAGTTTGACATCCCAAAGACGACCTTTAGAACTCAGTATAGTCACTTTGAGTTTGCAATTCTATATTTTAGGTTGACTGATGCTCCCACAACTTTTATGAACCTAATGAATAAGGTATTCAAGTCATATTGGACATGTTCGTTATTTTATTTATAAATGATAGTTTGGTTTATTTCATAAGTAATAAGGAACATGTTGATCACCTGAGAATTTTCCTTCAGACCCTTTAGGATCATCAGTTGTATGCTAAGTTTTCCAAGTGTGAGTTTTGGCTAAAATTTGTAGCTTTCCTTGTCATGTTGTTTCGGTCAAAGGTATCCAGGTATACTCCCAGAAAATAGATACAATGAAGAACTATCTTAGACCCACTTCTACTTTAGATATTAGAAGTTTCTTAGGTTTAGTAGGCTACTATCAGAGGTTCGTAGAAGGTTTCTCATTCTTAGATTCCCTATTAAATAGACTGTCCTTGAAGAAGGTTAAATTTTAGTGGTCTTAGAGTTGCAAAACCAACATCCAAAACTTTAAAATATTTTGTCTTTTGCTCTAATGTTGACCCTGCCATAGGGTACAGAAAGGTTTATTGTATATTCCATGCTTTTAGAGTTGGACTTGGATTTGTGCTAATATAGAATTGGAAGGTGATAGCCTATGCCTTTAGACAACTCATAGTTTATGAGAAGAACTATCTAATACCTTGAGCTAATAGTTCTAGTATTTACCTTAAAGATATGGAAGAACTATATATATGGTGTCTATGTAGATGTTTTTATTGATCACAAAACCCTACAGTACATGTTCATCTAGAAGGAGTTGAATCTCCATCAAACAAGGTGGTTAGAGTTGTTGAAGGATTATTACATGAGTCTGCTTTATCACCTGAGTCAGGCCCATGTTGTTGCTGACACACTCAGTAGGTTTTCTATGGGGATCATAGCTTGTGTTGAAAAGGACAAGAAAGATATAATTGGGGATATTCCCAGGCTTTCGCACTTAAGTGTTATAATGGATGGTACATATAATGGTGGTCTTCTAGTTCAGAATGCATTTGAATCCTCTTTGATTATTGAAGTGAAGGATAAGCAAGACAATGTTCCGGTGTTGTACTTTCTCAAGGTGTTGCTCATAAGTTCTAGGTTTTCTCCCAAGGGGGAGATGGTGTGCTTAGATATCAAATTTGATTGTATGTACTCGATGTGGACAGGACAAAATAATAGATTTTATTAGAGGCTTATAATTCAAGGTACTCTATTTACCCAGGCACCCCCAAAATGTATACAAACTTGAGAGAAATATAGTGGTAGAATATAATAAAGAGAGACTTATTTGATTATAGCCAAGTGCCCCAACTGTCAACATGTCAAAGTTGAGCACCAGAGATCGAGAGGTGGGACTTAAAATTTGGACATTCCATCTAGGAAGTGGAAGGTAATTAATATGGATTTTATTACAGGTCTACCCTGGTAAGCAGTATTACTCTATTTAGGTATTTTAGACAAAATGACCAAGTTAGATTATTTCCTACTTTTTTGAGAAAATTATTCAGCCAAGGATTATGGTAATCTCGACCTTCAGGAGATAGTCAGGATGAATGGTGTTCCCTTATCTATTATTTATGTTAGAGGTACTCTGTTAGCCTCCCAGTTTTAGAAGTCTTAATAAAACGGTCTAGGTACCCAGGTTCACCTTAGTACAACTTTCCATCCGCATATAGGTGTCCAGGAAAAGTGGACCATCCATACTATGGAGGATATGTTGAGATCCTAGGAAATCGATTTCAAAGGTAGTTAGGATGATCACTTTCCTTTAATAGAGTTTGCGTACAATAACACCAATCATTACAGCATCCAGATGGCTCCATTTGAGGCTCTTTATACGAGGAGGTATAGATCATCTATTAGTTGATTTAAGGTACTGAAGAAGATTTAATAGGGCCAGAGTCAATATGTAATGCTATGTAAAAGGTCTAGATCATTCAGTAAAATTTGAAGATAGTCTATATTAGGCAAAATCCCTATGAATAAGTAAGAATGAGATACTTGGAATTTGAGATAACTGACTCAGTCTTTTTGAAGGTTGGTGTGAAGCGGTTTAGAAAGAAGAGGAAGCTCAGTCTCAGGGATGTAGGCCTTTATCAGATCATAAGGAGGATAGGCCAGGTGGACTATGAGTTAGACCTTCCAGTAGACTTGGCAACAGTATAATCGATTTTCATGTTTTATTATTGAAGAAATTTATTCATAATATTTCTCAAATAGTAATAGTGGAGAGTATTGTTATGAAGGAAAACCTTAATTATGAGGAAACATTGGTCCAAATATTGGATAGAACGATTCACAGACTCTGGAATAAGGAAATAGCTTTAGTCAAAATCTTTTGGAGAAATTAGTCCATTGAGGGATCTACGTGGGAAGCAGAGGATGATATGATGAAAAAGTACCCACATTTTTTTCCTCATAGCATCGGGCCAACATGAGGTACTTACTCCTTATCCCCAACTGTTATCTTTCCTCCTAGATTCATGCTTAGTATCAGCCCTTTACACCTTTATATTTATGTATTCATGCCAAATTTGTTCAGTCATGTCTAGTTCAATTATGTTAGCATCATGTACAATCAGTATTCAGTTAAATGATCCTATCAGTTAAATTCACCTTAGACTTAGGTTCTATCTTTATTTGAGGATGAGTGATCTCAAGGGGAGATATTGTAACACCTCATACTAGTTTCATGCTTAGAATTCAGCCTTGGCATGTCATGTTCCATAGAGGGTATACAGAGCGTGAAATGCACTCCACAGGTCATAGAACTAGTAGTGGAGTAATTGATGAAATTTAGAAATTTCATGGACCATAGTACGACACCTGGAATTGAGTCTAATATCCATACAATCAATCATGGACTCAGTACATAGCTTTCAAAAGTGGTCACTCAAACCATGACCTAAACCACGAATCATTAAACGAGATCACAGCTCGTGGTCTCAATCATGAAACCACCAAACTTTTGTCTCTAGTTCACGAATGACTCCACGAGTAATGGAATGAAAACAACAACTTGTAGTTTCAATGTTAGACCTCTATTAGAACATAAAAATTGACCTTCAATACCATGACTTGTCCATAAATCATGAAATATATTCCACAGACCGTGGACTAGTCCGTTAACTTTTAATTTCCAGATTTTTAGTTCTTTTTCTTAAGGGTATTTTGGTAATTTACCTACCCTCGTAACCTAAATTGCATGTTGTCTTACGCTACCTAGAGGGGTATTAGTAGCCTATAATGTATTTTTCCCCTAAAAAACACAAGAATCATTCAAACGTAGAATTTTCTTAAAGCAAGGAAAGATGAAGTTCTCTCAATAGAAAAGACTAGCATTTTCCCATCTCAGGATTCAACCCTAATTTTTTTCTCTAATAATCATCCTAAATTCAGGTATGTGGGTATTGAATGAAGGTTTCTTCACCTTCATTTAATAAATCTGAAGTATTTTTATAGCTATGATATTTTAGGTTTCAACCCAAGAGCATGCATTCATATTAGTTTTACTTTTATAGATTTATTTATGATTTTTATTCATATAATTGTGGTTATTTTTATAGTTTATCATTTTCATATGTGTTTGAAATCTTAGAACATAAATTTTTACATAAATTCCACGTAGTCTTTGAATTCTTCAAAGAATAGCCAAAAATTATCTTATAATCACTTGGTGCATGAAAGATATGAATTTTTAACCTTATAAACTCATTGAAAAAGATATAACTTTGATTTTGCATAATTCATGAAACACTATGATATGGTGCTCCGGCTCACATCACGTCTTTTTTATAGTTAGATATGGTACCTAGATCCATCAGAGACTAAAAATTGACTGGGCATTTATACATGTCCTAGTTATGATTATGTGTGAACATCAGTTGTATTTGATTTAGAAGGATTATTTGACACCGAGTGAACATAGACTCTATAAACCTTGAGTTTTATAGCTACATTGTCAGCGTAGGTTTTGCTAAGATGACTTTTTTTAGTATCATTAGTTTTACACTCTAATTATGGCAAGTTCACAACCTCTTTACAATCTACGGTGTAGTACACTGGACTCTATGTTTGCTCATAACATGATTTATATTAGTTAAGAGAAACTCTCATTACATGATTTATGATTCAAAAACCTCATAAGTGCATTGACCCAACAACTACAGTCGATTTATGATTTCTAAGTACAATATAAACTCGTACCTTCAGTTTATGATAATATTCTTAGGACACTGCACTGTGTTTTCAGACTTTTGTTTACTTTATATTTCCACTTCATTTGCACTATTACTCTATATAGTTATCCTTATTCACATTATGATTATGCATTTCTTATATACTTAGTATATTCAAATATACTAACCACATATTATGTGTTGCATTGCTTATAACACAGTGCTAGGTATCTCTCCTCGTGTTCGTGGCTAGTTTGGGTTTGCATTCCACTGACCGATTGCTGAGTTCTCATATCTTCAAGGAATGCAATTGTTTCTTTGTTTTCTATCTTATTATGTTTTTATTTTTGAGTTAGCTGGGGGCCTAACAACTCTTCGGTATTGATTAGAGGTTTCAGACATTGGATGATATAATTTTTCTTCAATTTTGAGCTTGCTTAGATGTTGGTTTTTTTTACAGTTTATTCATTTATATATAAATGACTCTTTCTTAAACAAAACCTATTTCACATCTATAATCTTGTGATAGGTCTTATAATGTTGTTAGTCATGTGTATGTGCCAAGGGCTATATTGGAACCATTCATGGTTTTTGAGTGTCATGTCTCATCAAAGGTGTTGACTTAGATTGAGGCAATAGTTCTTCTGCTCAGTTATATGAATAATCTAATTTATTTCATATTGGTTACACATATTTTATCAGCATCCTTAGTTCAGTTTACTTCCAGTTCAGCATATTATTATTATAATTTCCATGATTGTATTCTCACATGCTCAGTATATTCAAAGTACTGACTGCATACCTGTGCATTGCATTATCTCATAATTAAATCGTGGTTGACTTGGACTTCTGCATTTTATAAATTTAATGGTGAGTCCTCATAGTCCGAGGGCAAGAACTTGTTCATACTTCATATTTTATTTTTAGTTACATTTCAGTTTTAGTATTTAGTTCAGGTTAGCTGGGGACTTTACCAAGCAAATCATTGTCAGTACGAGAAGGCTTTTAGACTATGGTCATGTTTAGTTTTTAGTCATGTTAAATTTTCAAACTTTACAATTTAATTATATTTTATCACCTTGTTTTGCTTCTATTATGCTTATATGTACCGCTTCCATTGAATTTTTCATGTCATGTATAGTGAATGAAAGATCCAAGGATACATTTGAGGCCACATGTGGTTCTTGGTGTCATATCCTTTCCAGGGTGTATACTCGATCCGTGACAATGACAAAAATAATTGTTGTAGTAAACATTTACCTACTAACTGTGGCTATGATATGTTTTGCGTGATATGATGTTGTTGCTTTGGACTTTAATATTTTTTCTATGAACTTACTCAATTTTACTGGTGATTGTCACTGTTCAAGTCATTAGCTTGTTTCTTGTTTCATGTGATTTTCAAAGGCGTAGCTAGATATGTATCTCTGAATTTCTTTTTACTGTATTAGGAATCTAGTGATGTTTAAACTTATAGCTAAGTTGTATCTGAGATACTTTTGGGTTCTTTCTAGAATTTCTTGTGATTTTGAAGTTGTATCTAGAGTGTTTCTAGTTTATATCTAGGAATTTTGTGTTTTTGGAAGTTGTAGCTAGGTTGTATCAAAATTATTTTTGATTTAAAGCTAAGATTGAGATCTAAATTTATGGTGATAGCTATTCAACAGATACAACATATCCATCAAAATTGAGAAAGTATTGGTACAACTAGGTTGAGTGAATAGATACAGTGTATTCAACTAAATTAAGTAAACATATACACCGAAATCAAGAAAACAAATATAGTAAAAGTGTTGTATCACCAATACAGAGTGGATTATTGTGTTAGTGATACAACTCACATTTTAAAAAGTTGTATAAGTGATACATCAGGAATTTCAAAAAATTATATCACTGATACAAAGAACTTCAGAACTCTTGATATATTTGACTATTGGTTAAATTATTGTTATATTTGGTAATCAAACACCAAAATAACAATATGTTTGAAAACACATATTTTTTGGAAGTAAATGATTTTGCCTCTTTATATTGTAATTTCCTTGAACTAGAAGGGTTCATGAATAATAAGAAGTCGTTGAAGCAGCCGGAGCATACACGAAGTCGACATGTCTACTTGTGTTGCCTGCTGTATTTTACTAATATACCTTTTTTTCATTTGAGTTTGTTTATTTTCTTTTTCTTTTTTATATGTTATGTATTTAAAAATTGTGTAAATAGTACCATAAATCATAATAATTAACAACTTGACTTTCAAAGTTCTACCAGTGCTATATAAATTGAGACAAGATAGGTAACATCTATTGATAACTCTCAACCGCACCTTTAAAGGTACATGCAGTCGTTGACAATATAAATTACCCAACTAGGTTGGGGTCGAATCTGCAGGAAACTAAAGCAAGGCACTTTTGGTGAGAGGGATCACTAAAGGTTGTATATACGGTTTAGAACTTAAAAGTAAATGGGAAAAATGCTTGCAAAGTGAAGATTTGTAAAATAAAATTTGAAATTAACAACACAAATATTTTATCCAATTATTCATCACCATTTAACAAGAAAGAGGTTAGGGGTATGCAATATTCAAACGTGAATGGGCATGGTCACAACTTTGATTACTAATCGATAGTTAGTCATGTGGGTAACCTAAGTCATTACTTTATTACCATTGTTTACATCAAGTAATAAATATCAGTTCAAATTCATGGTCATACATCTACTATGCTTCTTATTTAACCAACCTTAGGTTTCAACTGTCAACTTCTATTTCTAGTAAGAGATATGAGATGATTAGAAGCTAAATTGTTGTTAATCTTATTTATTCAATTCCCTATGCAATGATCAATCCATAAGAAAAATGTAAGCAATGTTGGAGTTTGCAGCCTTCAAATTTCAACATAACATAGAAATAAGATTAAACCCACATCAACTAATCATTATAATTAGTAATCTATCATGACCCATGCATCCATTCACATCCACAATTACATACCCCAAGCCAAATAAAATTATCTACTCATAGGATATAAAAAAAAGATAAATATTATATCATGGTTGCTACCTTGAATACTCAGTAGAGACATCGTTTAGGTTTCACCAATTTAAGTACAAAGTATAAAGAATAAAAAATGAGTAGAAGACAAAAAAAACCTGGCTTGTTCTTGTAAATAAGAGTTTTATCCCTTTATATGTGAATCATTAAATAGCTGAATCATGAAATTAACGCTCAGAAGTATTGTGTAGCAACTGATATCCCAAAAAATAAGAGTTTCATCCCTTTATATGTGACCTAAATTGGAAAAAATATTACTTCAAACCCTTCCTCAAAATCAGCATTGGCGAGGTAAGTGGCATC